>ML095014.1:0-18408 GCA_003697995.1 Taxidea taxus jeffersonii
TGAGCATCTTCCCTTCCTCAGATCGTGCTGGAAGCAGAAATCCTGAACTGCCCTGCCCTGGCTGCCTCTGGAGAACTGGAATCATCATCTTTGGGAGCCAAGGGAGAGAGAAAAGGTCCTTGCCTCTGCAGCAGGAAGAGTCTCAGGGTAAGAAACGCTCCATTCACGTTGTCAATGGAACGTTGTTCTTGCCCATTACTGAAGAGAGAAAGGGGACCTTCCCTTCTGGTTCAGGGGAAAGAAAGGGGCCCCTGTGGGGAGTGAAACCTGCTCTAGTTATCAGAAAAGAAACACCAGCAGGGCCTAGGAGACTTACAGAAAGGGAAAATGGACCCTCCCCATCAGCCCTCCATTTGGAAGGGGTCAGATGAAGACATTTTAAAAATAGATCTCTGAAAAGATTCCTCTTCCTTGTCTAGTTCTCACCTAATGCTGGCAGATGGGTAATGGCTCCTTATACAACAGGGGGTGAACTGAGCACAAAGTAACTCTCTCGAGCCCTACTGAATGATGTTGCCATCACACCTTACCTCCGGAAGGGAAGAAATTGCACGGAATTGCGCTGTTACTATCCCAGTAATGGTGACCAGCATTTCCTGGCCCAAAGCATTAAGCCCTATGCAGAGCACATTAATCCTCACACCAGCCTTGCATGGTACCTTTTATTGTTATGCCCATTCTACAGATGAAGAAACTAAGACTCCCGAGTTAAGGACCTTGCCAACGTCATACAGCCAGGAACTAATGGAGCTGGGATCTGCAAGTTGGCCCTTTCACTCCAGAGCCCATGCCTCAGCCTCCATGGTCAGCATTGTGGTCAGTCCCTGTGGGATGCTTTTGTCAATCAAGCCTGATCTGACAGGAGAGCAGGAAAAATCAGGAGGTATATGTGCTTTCCTGCTCTCCATCTGGCTGCTGAAGGTCTGAACAGCCCAGTCTGCATTAGCCCGGGGTTTCTACTGATGAGGATGCAGCCTTCCCCCCAGAGCTTTAGGCTGTGCACTTGAAGGACCTGTCTTCTCTCAAGAAGCTATTTAGTTGAGCAAAATTACCTGAAAAGCCACACACACCAAGTTCCCATGGGGAAAACATCCTGAATGTTCATTTAGGTAATTGTTGCCATACAGATCTGGTCCTCCCTGGATGTGTGTGGGCCTCTGGAGAGCCAAGTGTGCTCTGGAGGTTGGGAAGCCCCTGGAGCAAGTTACAGGAACAAGCCCACAGTCAATTTTTTGATAAGGATGATGTACCACTATTTTATTAGTCACCATCCCAGCCCTGGGGCTACTGATGGCTCAGAAAGTTGCAGTAAGGACTGAACGAGGTGATGTACCCCGCACAGTGCCCAGCATTTATGTCAGCCCTAATCATTCTTATTTCAAGTATGCCTATGAATTCCCTTTCCTTCCTTCGGTGTGTATTGCTTGTAAAGCACCAAGTCAACCACAATTGCTGTTGAGCACCAATTTGCTAGAAGCTGCTCTAAGTAAACCCCCCGCCCCCGCCCCACCATCTGTGGCTACTCTTTGACCAGAGCGACATCCCAGTCTGATTGGTGGAAATCACGTGTGGTCTGAGGAATCTGCAAGGCAGTCAGTGCTATGGACAAACTCAGCCCATACTGGCTTTTATTGCTTGGAGTAAATGTCTGACTATATCTGGTTCGATAGATTCTGCAGATGAAATGCTCCAAACATGTCTAACCATAGAAGCCACCACTCATTGATGATTGTTCTATTTGGAGGGGAGGGAGAGCATGTGGCTCTGTGTGTGTTTAGGAAGTGGTGAGAAGTTTCTTGAAACAGATCTACATCTCCTACGTGGGCCTTGCACAGGACAGGAGGGCAGCTATGAGCACAGGTTCTGGGTCAGACTGTCTGCACACCAATCCTGGATTTCCCCTGGGAGCTTGAGCAAGTAACTTCACTTGTCTGTGCCTCAGTTTTCTCACCTGTAAAATGGGAACGATACTAATACCTACTTTATGAGATTGCTATGAGGATTATGTGATTTAATAGGCAAAAGCAAGCATTTAAAACAGTGTCTAGGGACGCCTGGGTGGCTCAGTGGGTTAAGCCGCTGCCTTCAGCTCGGGTCATGATCCCAGCGTCCTGGGATCGAGTCCCACATCGGGCTCCTTGCTCTCCAGGGAGCCTGCTTCTCCCTCTGCCTGCCACTCTGTCTGCCTGTGCTCGCTCTCCCTCTGACAAATAAAAATAAAAAATTTAAAAAAAAATTAAAAAAAACAAACAAACAGTGTCTGGCAGGTAGTAAGCACCCTGCAGTGTTAGGTGTTTCTAGTATATTCCCTTCCCTTCCCCTCATCTGCCTTACCAGCAACTCAGCCAAGGTAAACAAGCAAATGTGTGTGTGTCTGTGTGTGTGTGTGTCTATACATGTACTAGCTTCCTAGAACACACTTTTCTGTGATTGCTTCATTTGTTTTTTTTTTTTTTATATTCTACTGGAGTATAATGTCATTAAAACAAAAAAAAACAAAACTTCAAACAATGCTGGTGTGTGGTGGGTTACATCCCATCCCCCATTCACCTGGACCCTCAAGAGGTGATCTTATTTAGAAATGGGGTCTAAAGGGATGCCTGGGTGGCTCAGTCGGCTGTCTGCCTTCGGCTTAGGTCATGATCCCAGCGTCCTGGGATCCAGGCTCTCATCAGGCTCCTTGCTAAGCAGGGAATCTGCTTCTGCCTCTGCCTGCTGCTCCCCCTGCTTGTGCTCATGCACTCTCTCTCTCTCTCTCTCTCTGACAAATAAATAAATAAATAAATAAATAAATAAATAAATAAAACCTTAAAAAAAAAAAAAAGAAATAGGGCCTATGAAAATGTAATTAGTTAGGGATCTCAAGAGGAAATTATCCTCCTGAGAGGAGGGGTGCCTGGGTGGCTCAGGCAGTTGAGCTTCTGACTCTGGATTTCAGCTCAGGTCATGATCTCAAGGTCATGAGATCAAGCCCCACATTGGGCTCACACTCAGCATGGAGTCTCCTCCTGTCTCTCTCCCTCTGTCTGCCCCTACCCCTGCTCACTCATACTCTCTCTCTAATATAAATAAATAAATCTTAAAGAAGAAGAAAAAGAAAAGAGGACACACACAGAGGCACAGGGAAAGAGACTATGTGACAATGGAGGCAGAGATTGGGGTGATGCTCTCAAGACCTGAGCCACACTTGGGACCACCAAGAAGTGGGAGATGCAAGGGTGGATTCTTCCTTGGAGTCTTTGCAAGGAACATAGCCTTGATTTTGAGCTCCTAGCCTCCAGAACTCTGAGAGAATAAATTACAATCGTTTTCAGCCACCTAGTTTGTGAAACTAGCAGCCCTAACAATGGATACAAGTCAGTAAAACCAGTTTCCCCCAGACCACGGCTAGGATAAGGTCTGCTGCTGCCACGGCCTTGCCCAGGAAATCTCATGGACCATATCCCGTCCTCTGTGGACATTGCCTCTGATTCACGACCTTAAAAGACAAGGGAATCCTCTAGAACAATGTCTCCTTCTTTCATAACTCATGGGCTTTCAGGGAAATTTTAACGTTACTTCCTCTTTCTCCTACAGGTTACATTTTTGGTCCCTCTTAGTCATTTTCTACAAAGTTGATTAATATAGGTCCTTTAATATCAAGGTGACTCCACTCTCTGTAAGACCTGGAAGTTGCTCTTTGAAGAGTGCTTGGTCCCGTCTTGCAGCTGTGAACAGGAGACACAGTGACCCTTACAGGACAAGGGATCTCTACATGCAACGTTTCAAATTGAATGAGTGTTAGAAATCACCTCTGCCTCTGACGTTTAACGGTGTGGGGGTTACAGCTCCTTTTGAGAATCTGATAAAAGATGCCAACCCCTCATCCCTGAACTATGCACCAAACGTTTAAATATCATTTGAGTCCCATTCTTGTGGAGAGGTTAAAAACCCCCTCGTTTTACAGATGAGGAACATCAGCCTCTGGAATATAAAGCAAGAAAGACCTCAAAGGGATCTGAGACCGACTCAGGAAAAGAGCCCAGGTTCTCCACGATCCCCCCGCATCACCCTGAATCTCTTTCTGTCCCTCAGTCTGATGACCCTGATTTGCCAGAAGAGGCAACAAAGAGGGGGAAGCAGGTGTCAAGGGAGGGGAAGCCCCAGACTAAAGGAGCCAATGGTCAGAGCAAGGAGAGAGTCCCAAGGGTTATGTCTTCGACAATGATGGTGGCCAGGACACCACAGAGGGTTCCAAGGACCTGGCTCTCTTCCACTCTCCACCAAGGCCAAGACAAAAGAGAAGAACTTCACATTAAAGCAACAAAGCCTCAGATAATGAAAGGAGAACTTATTTTAAGTAACAATCTTTGCATTTCTGAAAGAAGTTTATAGAATGTCCTCTACTGCAAACCTCTTAAAAATAGAATAGCACCTTGTCTTTCTTTCTAAGGCGATTTAAATGTAGATGAATGTGAAGGCACAAGGACTGGCTAGTCAGGAAGGATAAATATGTTGTCTGCATACACCAGTCACACTCCCTTGGCCTGAGAAAGGCATCGCTTGTCCACATGGTACCACGTCTATACCAATACCAGATGTGACCTCAGAATCCTTCCCCTCAGCAATCTAGACGTTACTCCCAGTAGGCAATGAGGTCTGCAATCTATTTGCCATCCTAGTGCTAAATGAGCTTCCGACACTGTTTCTAGTCTCTTGTGAGTAGGTATCTCCCTGTGGTCCCATTTAAAGTTTCTGATGGCTTTACTTGGTTCAGCAGAGGCCTAGAGACCTCCCTTTCTAAGGCAGTGATCTCCCGCAGGATTTCTTCTAATAGCTATGCTCCTACGTTCTCTGTCCTAAGAATTCTCACTGACTTCCTGATGTTGACATGGACAATGAAAATGGTTCTTTCTAAGCGTCAGGTTCAACCTTACTATCGCCCAAAGGTCTTGTGTCTTGGTTTTTGATAGTCTCTTTTGTAACAGTGATCTCTCTCTCCCTTCTTTCTCTCAACTACATCCGTAATGTCCTAATGTTAGATATTGAAAAAGAAAAAAAAAAAAAAGATGACACCAGTCTAAGCTATCTCACGAAATTCAAAGACAATGACAGAGTAAGGAATTGTGTGGTATTTCACATCTTGTCACTCTAAATGTAAAGAAGAGCAGCTCTGGGGCACCTGGGTGGCACAGGCAGTAAAGTATCCAATCCCTGATTTCAGCTCAGGTCATGATCTCAAGGTCATGAGATCAAGCCCCCATGCAGGAGGTTCTGCTCGGAACCTGCTTAAAATAATCTCTTCCCTGCTACTCCTGCCAACCCTCCCCTTGGATTCTTTCTCCCAGAACAAAACAAAACAAAAATAAACCAAGAGCAGCTCTATGTATGCACTATATGGTTTAGATACATTGACTCTAGAGCCCTGTGCTGGCCTCCCTTCGTGACTCTATTCTTTGCTTGCATCACTAAGCATTCCAGAACTACTCTGGAACTTCCAACCCTATGTTTGCCTCAGTGCCCCTTGACTGGGTGCCTTGTCTTCTGTGATATAACTGTATGCCCCTCATCCCCCTAGGGAACTACCAAGTTAGTTCAAGGGAAATGCTGCACCTGAGTGGAAGAAGTCAGATGTTAGGGACGTTGCAGCCTGTGTTGAAGAGTGTGGCCGAGTTTTCTGTGCAAGACATGGAGCACAAGGGAGGGGCTGAACCGAAGGTGGTATTGTGTTTTTGGTCTTCTAGTTCAAAGTCTGGTTTTAAACAGCATAAACCAGAGGATGCCCGGGTGGTTCAGTCAGTTAAACGTCTGTCTTTGGCTCAGGTTATGATCCCGGGGTCCTGGGATCGAACCCTACATCAGGCTCCCTACTCACCGGGGAGTGTACTGCTCCCTCTACCTCTGCCCCTCCCCACTGCTCTTTCTCTCAAATAAATAAATACTTTTTAAAAAAATAAAACAATGTAAACCAAAGAGATTTTCATACTTTCTGATGTGGTTTTCCACTGTCCATTTCAACCCAATGCTAGAGGGATCTTTTTAAAATTACGGATCATGTCCTGTAGCCCCTCAAAATTCCTAGATTGCCCATCCCCCACCTCCACCTCTGTCCCCATGTCTGCAAGGCTCCTCCTCTTCCTGTCTTCTCTGCTCCAGACACTCTGACTTTCTTGCCCCAATCAGAAAGACACCAGGCTCCCACCTGGGGCCCTTAATCTAACCATTCCTTCTGCATTAACCTGGATATTCCTTGGCCAACTGCCTCGCTCCTCTTCATCCTGGTTTCTCCATAGGGCCTATCCTGGTGGCCTATCCTGTTTAACCTGTCTCCACGTATGCACACTCTAGCCTGCCATCCCCATTAGCCTATCCTCCTCTTTGTCTTTATTTTTATTTTCCCAGAACACTTCTAAACTTCCTAGGTACTATATTATTCTTACTTAATATGTTACTGTTTATTACCTATTTCCCTTGAGAGTATAAGCTCCAGGAGGACAGGAATCTTTTTCACTAATTTTCTTTTGCACTCATGTATTCCAAGGGCCTTGACTAGTGCTAGGTTCTAAACTAGGGTTCTCAGATATTTGATGCATAAATGGTTGAATGAATAAATAAATGAGTGAATAAAGCCTTTGTTATGGGATACATAATGATTAGTGGAAAAAAAAAATACCCTTTGAAGGATTTCTGAAGTAAGGAAATGGAGGGGGAAATCAACATTGTAGGAAGACCAAACACGAATAATAGCATTCACCCTTCTCCTTGATACATTCCTTACCGGTGGTATTTACCTATCTTTATAGGAACAAAACTGACAAAATTTCCAGTAAGTAGTTTTTACAGTAATTTTATTTTTGCCCTAAAGAATTTCCCAGCAGATCTTTGGGTCTTTTGAGCAAAAAACAAACCATTGTTTAGATTACTCTAACAGACGTTGGGTTTCCCTTCATTGGAGAGGCAGCAGAAATGCATGTACAAGAAAGTGACTTAAAAGTCGTAAATGTTGGCCCAAAGAAAGATGCTTTTGTGGTTGAATGATGGAATAATTTATGCGAACTACCTTTCAGTGGTTCTAATTTTGCATGCAGAGGTGAGCTCATGTGATGAGGAGCCAGAAAGCCTTAGTGAGACACGCTCTCTGGACTGTTAATGAAATGCCAGGCCCAAGGGTAACACTACGGCAGTGTAATGTATGATCGTGGAATAACCATCATCCCATCCAATTAACTTTTGCAGAGGAAGCAACCTTGAATCTAAATGCCAACAATATTGGGCTGTAAAGACATCATGATTCTCTTTAAAAGAAAGCCCAACACTTGAGGCCTCATGAAATTGTGTCCATATAACTCTGAGCCTGAAAGAGGAGAGGAGATCTTCTACAAAATAACAATACAGACTAGATGTACTCAGAGGCTTTATGTGTAAGGGAAATGTGCATTTTTATAGCAGTCCATGTTTGAAAGACGGACTGGTGTTTCTTGTTTCCTTCACTGTACTTGGCCGAAGTACTTTTCAAAGTCTAGATGCCGACGTGATTGATTAAACACAAAAACATAATTATTATGCACTCATAACAAAATTTGCGAGTCTAACCTTTTAAAAAAGCATACACGGTCGCTAAGACTTAATGAGCGGTGACACTGGAGGAAAGCTCTTCAGATGAATCCCTGGTGTAAGTCAAGGGTCAGCAGCATTTCATAGACAGAGAAGGAAGGGACTTAACCTTGCTTTCTTAGACAAGGTGGCCTTCTGAGAAAACCCAGGCCCTGTGTTTAAATTTGTCCTGGATTTGCAAAATCTGGAACCCTCCTTCTTGTTGCCTTTGAAGTCAAGGTATTAACAGAGCTCAATGCCAGACCATTCTCTGTGACCTCTCAGTGGCCACAGTGCCAAGCCTTGTCCCTCCAGTGTATCCCGAAAATTCTTCAACACACATTTCCCTCTGCCCGTGCGTCTTTCTTCTCTTCACCCGGCTGCTCCTCAGGAGAGGAAGACCCTGAGCTTTTCATTCACCTTCTCTGCTCCCAGACTACTTCCCGTGCCTGGCCTCCCCCATCCCTCTTACCTCCCACCTGCCCCCCAACCTGCCCCCATCCTGTTCCGTACCAAGGTTATGAGTTCAAGCTCAGGAACCCCGCAACTCAGGTCTAGTTACTGCTCTGTCCCCAACCATGTGGGGGACTTTGGATTGGCCACCTGCCCTCCCTGTGCCCTGATTTTCTCATTTGCAGAGTGGATGACAACACTAGCCACTAGAGCCTGCTTTGGTGACTATCCAATGAGTAAATTGCTCTGAACAATGTGAGGCACAAATTACCCCACTGCTACAGTCTTCTAATGCAGAAATGTATTTATCCTCCAGGCCTCAGGCCAGATGTCAATCTTACGGGAAGCCTGGCCAGATTTGTTTGACCAGATATAATGGTACTCGGTTCTCATTTATTAATTTGAAGACTTGAGTACTAGCATTTTTCATACCCCCTTGGAAAGGTAGCATTGACCAAGCAACTAGATATTTCAGGCGTGGGGGTTTGATACTTCATGAGGATCCTCCTATTTGTTTTTGAAAAGTAGGTATTACTATCTTCATTTTTGGTTGAGGAAACCAACACTCACAAAAGTGAAATTCACAGAGCAAACGGGACTAAACTCACATGCCTCCTCCACTTCATTTCTAGATTAAATGCCTTCCAAAGGTAAGGTCAGCAACTCATACTCACTTTCTCTGTCCCTCATATGGAGAAGGTGTTTGGTAACACCAAGTGTTGTTGATTTGACATGAATGTACAGTTAGGATACAAGAATCTGGCGATACAAGAATTGGCATGTATACTACATTGAACAACTTCCCAAAGCACACTCCCCCGCATTATCTCATTAAAATCTTGCACCAATTCTGGAAGATATGTATTGTTATTGTCCTAACTTTTCAAATAAGGGACTGGGAGAAGGAGAGGTTAGTTGGCTTTCCCCAAACCAGATCACCAATAGTGGCAGAGCCAGGACACCCGTGCGGGCATCCTTCCATATGCTGCCCACTAGAACACCATTACCTTTCCCCAATACCATCTAAGATCCAACCGATGGCACAGTATCTTGGAGACAGAATACATGTTATATGAATCTTCGGTACTGCAAAAGAGGCAATGGCCACACATTGCCAGAAAACATGAAACGGTGTTGCCAGAATTCAGTTCTTCAAAAGGAGAAAGACAGACAATCCCCGAGCCAGCCCAAGTTAAAGAAATCTAATTCTCATTCTGTGGGAAGAAATATGCAGCCTGAATAGTTCTTTCAATCCAAATAGCAATTTATATAAAGTAATAAGCCAATGGGTTTAGGAACTCTTAAACATTGTCCTTCCTCACCCAAAGAATTCATGTCTTTCCGAAGGGTCGGGCATGGTGTCATTTCAGCCTCTCTCCTGCAGTGGGACCCTTGCAAAGGGGTTGGACCAGGTGACGTAATTGTTTTTATATTTCTGAATATGAATGAGTGGGTTGGTGTATTGTACAACAGAGAAAGAACATGAATGGCTGTGTCTTTAGTAACAGGCCCCGTTTCAAGAAGAAACCCGTGTTTCCTGGGGAGTTTGTTCATCATAGGTCTGTAGAAAGAATGGTAGCAAAAATGCTGACACATGTTTGCAAAGGGAAGGATTGCAACATTAGTCCAGGGAGTTGAACTAGAACTCTTATTTGCCTTTCTTCACCTGATGGGGTTGGAGAGGAGCTTAACTCCATTCTCTTGACTTCCAGGCCAACTTACTTAGGGTAGAATAAATATCAGATGTGGATGGGGTGATGGGGTGCCTACAGGGCCGTGTATTTAACATGTTCTATATTGAACGCAGTGCCTTCAGCCACATGGTATGAGAAATAGAACAAAGAACCAGAGACAGATCCTTTGCTGGAAGGGTTTTCTGTATAATAAGAAAGGAAATGTAAATGACCTCAAAATGAGACAGAAAGTGAAGCGTCACAGGAGTGGTGAGATAATGTGCTAAGGCAGCTCAAAGGAAGGCATGATTTCATCGGTCTCAAAGCCTAAGGGACAGGAGCACTCATAGAGGAGGTAAGTGGCAGTAGAAACGGGCAGCTTTTGGAGGGCACTCCGCCCTGGGAAGAAAAACCATCCCAGACAAAGGAAATAGCCAGGACTAAGGTTAGAAGTGGGAAAAGCCAGGAGGCAGACAGAGAATAGAGAATTTTGTTGGTTCATGGTGTAGGATGTTGGAAGGTTAGACTTTTATGGTAGGTTCTACTAATGAGGTTTAGGAAACATGAGTAGGGGTGTCTTTCCGTGAAGTGAAATTGGTATCAATGAGCCAGTCACTTGTCTGACCCCCTCATACCTCTCCTAGCGGAAGATGTTTTCAGGAGCATCAAGCCACATGGCAGATTTGGCCAGTTGGCCAGCCACCCACTAGAAAGCAGTTCGTGGAATAATGTTTAGCTTTTACAACTAAAGACCTGCCTGGGGTTCATACAATAGGAGAAGTTCTGCAGGCTCTGGAGAAGATAGCAAAACCCATCCTGCTTTCTTCACGGGGCTGGCTAAGGCAGCTGCCTGATTTTCACTGTTCAATTGCGTCTTAACTCGACGCTTATGCTAACATATCCATGCCCTGAGCTTGACTTTACAATCCAGATGTGCTGAATCAAATTTTCTTCTCTCTATGAACACCGTCATGGAAAAAAAAAAAAGAAAAGAACACAAGGAAAACTGTTTTTTGGGGGTTCTTTTGTGGTTTTTTTGTTTTGTTTTGTTTTTTGTCCTGGCGTCTCAATTTCTGCATTTCATAATTCAGCAGAATCTAGGAGGCAGAGTGTGATATCTCTCCCAAAAAGGAAAGAAGGTGTCTTACTGCCAAACCGAATATCTAGATTTGGCTGTGAGTTTTAAGCCACCTGGTCACATATTTCAAGACTTCTTCTGCGACTCTACGTTAGTGCCTTCTGTATACAAATAGATGCTGGGCCTCACTGAAATAAAAAGGCCGGCTTTTTACTTCGCCTTGAATCTCTAACGTTTTCTGCCTTATGAAAAATGTACATTGCAATGTTGTGTTTGGCCCAGGCTACTAAAAAACAAAATAAAACAAAACAAAAAACTTTCTTCAGGAGAATTTGACCCCGGTCCCATTGTTTTCGCAGCATGTTTCCAGCATCAGGACATTGATTATGCTGTCATTAGCCAGAATCCTGAGACAGGAGAAGATCTATTAGGTCATCCAAGTGCATTCCTGGAGCAGGCCGATGTCCCCTGGGAGAGGCGGAGACACGCCGTCTTAGGCAAATGACCAAGGAAAATGGAGAGGCGTGTACAATTTTACCCTGCTACAGTTTTTAATTTTTTTCAAGTTTCTGAAATAACTCCCGGAGATTCTGTGAAACAGTGACACTGCTCTATTTAGGTTAGTGGTTCTCAGTGGAGAGTGATTGTGCCCCCCGACCGCCACCCAGGAGACATTTGGCAATATTTGGAGACATTTTTGATTGACACGGCTTGGGGAAGGAGAGGGTTCTAGAAGATAGTATTGGGTAGAGGCCAGGAAAGCTGCCCTACATCCCACATTGCATGAGGCAAGCCCCTTCCACCACCTCAAAGAATTACCCAACCCCAAATGTCATTACTGCCAAGGTTGAGAAACTGGTTTAGGTCTCTTCCTATGTTTTTTATTTTTCCTCTTGTCTAACTATTCACTGAGGCCCAAGGAAAACAGATTCCTTGGCTTCCTGGCTTCAAGGAGTATGCATTATTCTGAAATAAACCATTTTAAACAGTTTCCTACTAATTCTGGCTCTTAGTCCCAGCTGAAGCAAGTATTAAAAATCATACAGAGAAACAAAAGCCCCCTTTCTAGTTATTTCAAGAGTCAGACTGCTGAATTTCGTAAGACTCTAGATCAGGTAAATCACACTCGAGAGCCTTAAGGAAGAAGAAACCGTCATACTTGCCTAAATTATTAGAGCCCTGTCGTTCTTCAGAAGCTTGTATTTTTGTTTCTAGTATTCTCGAGTGTATGTTTTTATAGGCAGAGTAGATCTTTAATGTCAAACCTTAAGTGAAAACCTGTTGGTAGCAAGCAAATATCTCAAGAGTATTCAATTAATAGCTTATCCCCTGTCCTTACCCAAATCATACCCAGCATTCATTCTCCCTTAGAAAGAAAGAAAGGAAGATAGGACAGGAGCTAGGATGGAGCAGTAGCATAAGGGCAAAGTAAGGAAAGGAAAGATGAAATAGAAGGAAAAGAGAGGCATAACTAAAATTTTGTGTCTGTAACTTTGGAAGGACCTTGGCTGCCCAGAGTTTCCTGGTTAGATCTTCAACTTCCAGTAAGGAAGATTTCAAAGCTACAGGTCAGGAGATGTTATAAAGGAAAAAAAAAGAAAGAAAGAAAAAAATGGATCAAACAATTTACCCTAGGAACAGTTACCAAAATACTAGCATCAAAAAAGTAAGCAGCGTTACAAATACATTGGCTTAAGGTTATCACTTGTCATAATATTTTTGCTTGCCTGGAGTTTCTGCTTTGGGGAATCTAAGTTGAGTTTATATTTTCAAAGAGCAAAGAGTTGTTATAAATTCCAGGTTAGCTCAGATGTTTTGGAAGTGTGAGGAGCAAGCCAGATCCCCTGCAAATCCTTGTGAAATAACATGGGATTTGTTTAACTCTTTGAGATCAGTAGCAGAGTAATGCATGCCCATGTGAAATGTTAAAGACTTTTACCCTGTAACCCATCAAAGAGTCATTCTTTCCTTGAAATTGTGCCTTGATTATGACATTCTTCCCCGTTCTCCACCCGAAACAGAATCAAGGGTGGACTTTTCTGCACTATTGGGCTAACTTGAATTAAAATCTGTCACTTGCATTCAGTTACAATTCTTGTTACATTTCCTAATGAGCTGTGTCTGATCTTTGGGCATTTCCTGGGCTATTTATGACAACAGTGCAGCTAAGGCTTAGCAGAGGCTTCATGGTGATATTTATTAATTTAATTATTTTTAATTTAATTTTATTTAAATTCAATTAATTAACATACAGTGAGTTATTAGTTTCAGAGGTAGAGTTCAGGGATTCATCAGTTGCATAAAACAGTGCTCATTCCATCACATGCCCCCCTTAATGCCCATCCCCCCGTTACCCCATACTCCCACGCTCCTTTCCAGCAGCCCTCAGTTTGTTTCCTACAGTAAGGCATCTCTCATGGTGATATTAATACATGAAGCATCTTTATGAAGTGTACCATCTAAAATCTTAGTTCTGTATTGTTATTAAAATCAGTTGCCTACAATCCTCCTCTCCTGAATGAGGCTACCCAGGATAATTCAAACACAAATTCTTACAGGGAAGACAATAACAGGATCATAATAGAACTAAGAAAAATCCAGTCCTAACTTTCTCTGTAAACTCAGAACACACTTAATAAACTCTTTTCCTTTCTTTCTATTTTACTTAATTTCTACAAATTGCAATAGTCATTTAAGCTCATGGGGAATGAAAAAATGCCTACCTCACAGAGTGCTGGTGAAAAAATTGCCTTTCCCTACCTGCCCAACCTCCAGCCCCATTGCTCAGAAACAGGCACTATTAATAGTTTCACATGTGTTCTCCTAGAAATTTTCAGAGAGGAGAAGAGAGGGAAAAAAAAATGTTTTTCTCTGCCCCAATTCCTTCTCTCCCTCTTTTTTTTTAAATTTCCAGAGTTCACAGTACTTTACATCATCACTAAAACTTTACCAGACCGTCCCATAAATATCTCAAGCTATTCCAAATACATGAGAGAGATAATTAGAGAAAATAATCTCTTAATATAAGAGGCAGATTTTAATAACATTGTCTCTAGCCTTTGGTGGGTTCTCTCTCTGTTATCTGCTTTTAATCCAAGTTTCCAAGTTCATTTTGAATTATGTAGCTGTTTTTTCCTTAATTACAAAAAGGGCCTCATTTAGTGAAATGCACTGGAGCTTTAAACTAACATTGATCCTACAAATCCAAGGAGACCTCGTGGAACTAGGATGTTCATTAGCAGACACACAGACCTTGAACGAACATCTTGTTGCTTCAAAATGCAAGATCCTAACCATTCCCTTTAAATCCTAACACAGGAATGCATCATGCTCCCAGCTATCTCTTCTCTTAAGTTCAAATCAGTCCAGAATTTTAAACTCATGGCACCGCCCCATTAATAGAAATAAAACCGAGTAAATTTGCAGAAAGAGAAAGGCATAAACGGCAGCTGAATGAGGGTTGATAAGGAGATAGCTTCCATCTTCAGAATCCCAACGCTATTGGCAGCAGCTGGTTTGGCAATGACCAGTAAGCCGCCCAGAGAAGGAGAGACCTGAAGTCTCCTCACTCTGAGGAGAAAACAAGGTCTTCCCTCTCTGCAGACATTGCCACCAAGGATATGAGGTCCAGAACTTCTCAATGTTAGCCCACAAGTGTGGCAGAGCCTGGGAACTGGGACCACAGCTGTAGATTTGGCCACCCTGACCACCCTCTACTGACTCTCTGGGCCTGGGAGCCAAGACAGCATCTCACTGTTTAGGCTGGTTAAGTTCAGCATCTGCTACTTGAAGATGAAGGCATTCGGAATGATACAAAGATAGAGAAGCCAGCCTCGAAAGAACAAAAACAGAATTTCCACACCACCAACCATATTTTGTCCTCTTGGGTAAAGTAACTGCTTTAAAAAGAAAAGCACACCTAGAGTTCTTTCCAATACCTTATGGTTTCCTTGAATTTCTTTACTTCCATTGTGTGTGTTTTGGCCTGTTTTGTCTTATTTTCCTTATGGAATGAAGACTCAAACTGTGTGGATTTTTTTTTTCCTTTCCTTTTAATTGAGAGCCCTAGAACCCCGCTAAATGAGCCCTAGAACCCCACTAAATGTGTCATATTAACCGTACCAATAAGAATAATAATTGTATTCAAGGCCCTGGACTCAATCCAGGGGAACGAGAGGAGGTGTGAAGAGAGATGGATAGACTGTGCCAGACGTAGGATGTTCCTTTTCTGATTCTGTCCTCACAGAGTCATGGAGAAAGAGCAATTCCTATAATTCTAACTGACAATAGCCTTGAGTACAGGTGACATGTTACCTAAGTCTCAACACACTTTTTTTTTATACATATAAAGGACCTTCCAACATAAAAAAATCCAGAAAATTATGTAATAAGCACTCATGTACTATTTCTATAAATACTAACATGTTGCCATTTTTGCTTCAGATCCACTTTTCCTTTTTTTTAAAAGATTTTATTTATTTATTTGACAGAGAGAAAGAGACAAGGAGAGAGGGAACACAAGCGGGGGGAGGGGCAAAGGAAGAGGGATAAGCAGGCTTCCCGCTGGAGCAGGGAGCCTGATGCGAGGCTCGATCCCAGGATTCTGGGATCATGACCTGAGCCAAAGGCAGACGCTTAACAACTGAGCCACTCAGGCGCCCCTCAGATCCACTTTTCTAATGAAATGTTTTATCTTGACATATTGTAGGTTCCCATGCAGTTATAAGAAGTAAGACAAGGCTTCCCTGTAAGCTTTATCCAGTTTTACCCCATAACATCTTGCAAAGCTATCCTACAATATCACAGCTAAGATCCTGACTTTGATACAGTCAAGACATGGAACCTATCCATCACCCCAAGGATTCCTCATGGTGCTCATTATAACCAGACTAACCTCTTTCTCACTCTGACCTCTCCATCGCACCTGGGAACCACCCATCTGTTCTTCGTCTCCATACTTTCTTTCTTTCTTTTTTAAAGACTTTATTTATTTACTTATTAAGTAGACAGAGAGGCAGGCAGGGGGGGCGGGAGAAGCAGGTCCCCTGCTGAGCAGAGAGCCGGATGTGGGGCTTGATCCCAGGACCCTGAGATCATGACCTGAGCTGAAGGCAGAGGCTGAACCCACTGAGCCACCCAGGGGCCCCATCTCCATACTTTCATCACATCACCAATGTCATAGAAATTGAAGCAGACAATATGTAACCTTTGGGAATTTGCTTTTTCACTCAGCTTAACTTCCCGGAGATTCATCCAAGCTGTTCTGCATGCTAGTGCGTTCTTTTTCTGTTGTTGCTGAGTAGTCTTTCAGGATACAAAGCTTGTGTGGCCCTTTATCCACTGAGGGACATCTGGATTGTTTCTAGTTTGGGGCTGTTATTAATCAACATTATTATTATTGCTACAACAGTCACATACAGGTTTTTGTGTGAACATAAGTCTTTATTTCTTTGGGATGAAGGTCCAGAAGTGTGATCACTGGGTTGTAGTCATTGTATGTTTAATTTTTTAAAAATATTTTATTTATTTATTTATTCATTTATTTAGAGAGAGAGAGAGGGAGCAAGAGCACAAGCCAGGGGAGGGGCAGAGGGAGAGAGAGAGTGAGAATCTCAAGCAGACTCTGCGCTGAACAGGGAGCCCAACATGGGTCTCAAACCCAGGACCTTGAGATCATGACCTGAGCTGAAAACAAGAGCCGGACACTTAACCGACTGAGCCACCCAGGTGCCCCTGCATGTTTAATGTTTTAAGATACGGGCAAACTCTTTCCCAGAAAGGCTGTCCCATATGAGATTTCCATCAGTAGTTTGATGAGCGCTCAAGTTGCTCTGCATCCTTGCCAGCGTCTTGTGTTCTCAGTACTTTTTAGTTTGACTCTTCTGGTAGGTGTTTCCTGGTATCTCCTCGCAGTTTTGATGTGCCTTGCCGCAGTGACTGACAATGTGGAGTATCTTTTTGTACTTCTTCTTCTGCCGTCCTCTTCTGCGAAACCTTCCTTCCTGTCATTTGCTCACTCTCTCATTGGATTGTTGATTGTTTTACTGCTGAGTTTTGAGAGCTCTTTGTATATTCTACCTACTAGTTCTTAGTCAGGTATGTGGTTTGCACAGATTTTCTCTCACTTTGTGGCTTTTCTTTTTTCTCAACAGGGTCTTTGGCAGAGAAGGAATTTTTAATTTTACGAAGTCTGACATTAATTTTTTTCTTTGAGGGATTGCACTTTGCCTAGTTCTAGATCCTGGAGAGTTTCTCCTCTGTTTTCTTCAAAAAGTTTTATAGCTTTACATTTTACACGAGGTCTGTGATCCACTTTGGGTTAATTTTTTAGAAGGTCTGGGACACAAGTTGGGGTTCAGAGTTTTACCTGTGAATGTCCCAGTGCTCCAGCACCATTAAGGCTACATTTCCTCCTCCATTAAAGTGTTTTGCACTCTTGTCAAACATTAATTGGGCATATTCGTGTGGGCCTACTTCTGGGTTCTTTATTCTATTCTACTGATCTATAAGTGTTCTCGTCCACACATACCACACAATCTTGAGTACTGTAGCTGTAGGATACATCTAAAATCATGTAGGCCGCTTCTTCCCTCTTTATTCTTCTTTTACAGAATTGTTTTATCTATTCTGCTTCCTTTTCCTTTCTGCATACCTCTTAGGATAATCTCGCCTAAATCTACAAAAATTTTTGCTGGGATTTTGGTATGAATTATGTTAAAACTGTATATAGATTTGGAGGTAATCGATATCATCATGATTTGAGTATTCAATCCATGCACACAGTGTGTCTCTCAAAGAAGTAGATCTTCTTTGAATTCTTTCATCAGCATTATGAGATTTTCTATATATAAGTCCAACACATGTTTTATTAGATTTACCCCTAAGTAATTCATTTTTTTAAAGTAATTGTAAACATTTTTTGTATTGTGTTTTTAATTTCAGTGTCCACATGGTCATTGTTAGTATACAGAAATACAATTGATTGTTGTAAGTTTATCTTGTATCCTGTGTCCTTGCTAAACAAATGTGGTAGTTCTGGGAGATTGATTGATTGATTGGTTTTTCCCTTGGGATTTTTCTACATAGAAAATCATGATCTTCATGAGGACAAGTTTCTATATCTGGTGTTATTTCTACTTTTATTAAGGCCAATATAACTTTTTATTTCTTTTGAGACAGTCTCTTTGGATCTTCTTGCAGTGTTGTTTAGTTTCCAAGTGTTTAGAGATTTTCATGCTATCTTTCCATGTTTGAGTTCTAGTTTGATTCCACTGTGGTTGGAAAACAGATTGTATGACTACAATTCTTTGAAATGTTTTGAGCTCTCTTTTGTGGCCTAGGATATGATATATTTTGGTATAGGTTCCACTGGTACTTGGAAAGAATGTGTATTCTGATGCCATTAGGTGGAGGGTTCTATAAATATCAGTGAGGTCCTGTCAGTTATTGGTGTTGAATTCTATACCATTGTTTATTTTCTATTTAGTTGTTCTATCAATTGTTAAGCAGAGCATTGAGGTCCCCAAATATAATTGTGGGTTTCTCTGGGATATATATGAGACAGAAAGAGGCAGAAAGAAAACCCAGAGAACTTAGCACCATTTCATTCTTGGTGACCTGAGGTCCCTAGAC
>RCUC01066396.1:0-12042 GCA_003697995.1 Taxidea taxus jeffersonii
CCCCCCCCATCTTGCCTGCCATCAGAGGATGAGGAGAGCCCCCCAACCCCCCCACCCGCCCTCCCCAGGAGCTTGCCCCTCTGCCCCTGGGCTGCTCTACGGGCCCCCTGTGGGCCATTCTTCGATTGGCTGAAATCTTACAGAAGCAACAGTAGCCCTGAGAAGAGGAAGACCTTTGTGTCGCCTCTCAGCTAATATCTGCCAGTAAAAAGAATGAGTAACTAGTAATTGAGATGGTTTAATTTTTTTTTAATTTTTATTTTTAAAAAGATTTTGTTTATTTATTTGAGAGAGAGAGCATAAGCAGGGGGAGCAGCAGAGGGAGAGGGAAAAGCAGGCTCCCCAGCAAGCAGTGAGCCTGATATGGGAATCAATCCCAGGACCCCGGGATCATGACCTGAGTCGAAGGCAGATGCTCAACTGAGTGAGACACCCAGGTGCCCCCCTTTTTTAATTAAAAGATTTTATGTATTAATTTGACAGAGAGACACAGAGGGAACACAAGCAAGAGAGTGGGAGAGGGAGAAGCTGGCTTCCCTCTGAGTGGGGAGCCTGATGTGGGGCTCCATCCCAGAACCCAGGGATCACGACCCAAGCCAAAGGCATGATGCCTAACACCTGAGCCATCCAGGTCCCCTTGAGATGTTTTTTTTTTTTTTAAAGATTTTATTTATTTATTTGAGAGAGAGAGATCACAAGTAGGCAGAGAGAGAGAGAGCGGAAGCAGGCTCCCCGCTGAGCAGAGAGCCCCATGTGGGGCTCGATCCCAGGACCCTGAGATCATGACCCGAGCCGAAGGCAGAGGCTTAACCCACTGAGCCACCCAGGTGCCCCCCTTGAGATGGTTTTAAATCAGCCAGTAGTCGCTAAGCATAAACCAGGAGCTGAGCTGAGAACTCTAGGTAACATGGGCCACTCACACAGCTCTGCTTTTGGCACAAAGAGAACAATAAAACTCACACCTCAATCATCTTAGGAAGTAGCAGGCTGCTTGTTGCTGGAGGCATGCAAGATGTGTCAAGGACATTGTAAAGAGGATTTGGACTGTGGTGAGGAGGGGGGTGAATTGAGAGGACCTTAAAAGTCACTCATCTTCTTTAGGGGCTCGATAAAAGCAAAACTCCAGGCGCATGATGTCATGGCTAGACTGAGAGTTAGAGATGATGCACCCCTGTAGTGGGGCTGGTGGGGCTTTGGGAAAAGCTTCATCAGGAAGCCTTCCTGGAGGAAGTCGCATGTGCACTGGCCTTTGAACTTCAGCTCCTCTTCGAAAAGCAGTTGGCTAACTGCTTTGTAGGAGGGACAGGCATCCAAAGATGTGTTGTCAGATGGCATTCCGCTTCTTGCCATGTCTCTTGCATTAGCTTGTCCCCTGCTGGCTCGTTGCACTCTGAGTTAGTGAGAAGAGTAATACCAGTAGCCCCGTTCTTACTTCCTCCTAGTTCAGGAACTGAGGGAAAGGGCCCATTGATCCCAGTCTGTGGTCTATAAGGCTGATCTCACTAGAGGGCTCTGACTGTTTCAGCTCAGGTCACATGCCCATCTGGTGGCCCAATCACCGTGGACATGATGATGGCAGAGAGGTTAAGAGTATAAGCTATGGAGCCTAATCATTTAGGCTCAAATAGTTGGCTGTGTAAAATGGGGGTAATATTCCAACCTCCAAGGATTTCTATGAGGATGAAAAGAGTTAAATGAGATAATGCATGCCATGTGCCTGGACTATAGTAACTGTTCCATATAGGTTCACTGCTCTCATCCGTCATCATGATTCCCATTCTTCACCCACAGTGCATCCTTTGACCCATTTCTTTTCCCAGTCGTTCTATAGGTGAGAATGCCCCATACTGGTTTGGCAGTTCCCTGAATCACAGAGAAGCTAAGCTAACATCAGGGCAGCCAGAATCCATTCCCAGGACACGTTCCCCTTGGCCTCGGAGCCAGTATTTCCAACAAAATTCTTCCTAGAAATTACTCCTCCTGCCCTCCAATCCCCATGCCTCTCTATGGCTCATCTCAGGGGGAAGATTCTCATGGAAGGAGAGAAGAGCTGACCCCTATTGTCTGGTTCCTTCCCAGGCACAGTGCCGTCAAGGCTGATGAAGCTGCTGGCACAGCTCCCTTCCACCTTGACCTCTGGTTCTACTTCACCCTGCAGAACTGGATTCTGGACTTTGGCCGCCCCATTGCCATGGTGAGTGTGAAGCCATGGACAGAGCCCCGATCAGCAGTGAGGACACAGTATGACTTGAATTAGCCAAGTGGCCTTAGACAAGTCACTTTCCCTATAGTAAACTGCAAGAATAGGCCTGGATGCTTACATGTCCTTTAGCTCTGTGACTGTGTCAGCAAGCGGGATCCTGGGGGCCTGCATAGTCATATTGTGCCCTGGCTCTCACAAGGGAACTGGTGGCTCTAAACAGGG
The DNA here is from genome assembly GCA_003697995.1 of Taxidea taxus jeffersonii. NCBI lineage: Eukaryota > Metazoa > Chordata > Mammalia > Carnivora > Mustelidae > Taxidea > Taxidea taxus. The sequence continues at coordinate 2,426 of RCUC01066396.1, forward strand.
ATGCTGTGCACTCCCTACCCCAACGCCCTACACCCAGGTTTAGCCAGATCACCAAGCCATACCATGGGATGTGGGAAAGAAAGCAGAGCATCCCTGTGGCCTTGGTATAATATTGTTTTTCTGGAGGTAAAGAGGATAGGCTGATTTTGCATTTTGTGTGTGACTCTGAGCCTCACGTAAGTCTTAGTGCTATCTTGTGCCACCATCCCCTTCCCTCCAGGATACTCCATGCATCAGTGGACAGTGGTGGCCTCCAGAGAGATTAATACTGGAAGAGCACCCAAGCCCCTGGCTTGTAATAAGGACATACATAGATAGATAAATGGGTAACAGAATGTGAACGAATGGAGTGAGACACCACCATGAACCAAGTTGTTAATTTGTGTGTGTGTGTGGTAACAATAACCATATCCAACACTGGAATGGACATCTTGCACCTGCTAGTGATAAGCAAATTAGCAAAGCCCTTTTGGAAAGCAATTTGTCAAGAAGACAGCTAGGCACCTAGAACAGTGCCTGGCAGAAGTGCTTGCTGCATTTTATTTGTGGTTTTTTTTTTTTAAGATTTATTTATTTTAGAGAGAGTGTGCACTGGTGTGCACGCATAAGGGGCAGAGGGAAAGAGAGAATCTTTTTTTCTTTTTTCTTTTTTTTTTAAATTAACATATAGTGTATTATCTGTTTCAGGGGTACAGGTCTGTGAATCATCAGTCTTACACATTTCACAGCGCTCACCATAGCACATACCTTCCCCCATGTCCATCACCGAGCCACCCCATCCTTCCCCCACTGCTCCCCACCCCCAGCAACCCTCAGTTTGTTTCCCAAGATTAAGAGTCTGTTATGGTTTGTCTCCCTCCCTGGGCCCATCTTGTTTCTTTTTCCCTCCCTTCCCCTATGATCCTCTGTCTTGTTTCTCAAATTCCTCATATCAGGGAGATCCTCTGATAATTGTCTTTATCTGACTGACTTATTTTGCTCAGCATAATACTCTCTAGTTCCATCCACGTCATCGCAAATGGCAGGATTTCATTTCTTTTGATGGCTGCATAGTATTCCATTGTGTATATACACCGCATCTTCTTTATCCATTCATCTGTTGGTGGATATCTAGGTTCTTTCCATAGTTTGGCTATTGTGAACATTGCTGCTGTAAACATTTGGGTGCACATGCCCCTTCGGATCACTATGTTTGTATCTTTAGGGTAAATACCCAGTAGTGCAGTTGCTGGGTTGTAGGGTACCTCTATTTTCAACTTTTTGGGGAACCTCCATGCTGTTTTCCAGAGTGGCTGCACCCGCTTGCATTCCCACCAACAGTGTAGGAGGGTTCTCCTTTGGGAGAGAGAGAATCTTAAGTAGACTTCTTGCTGAGTGTGGAGCCTAATGCAGAGCCGATCTGAGGAGCCTGAGATAATGACCGGAGCTGAAATTAAGAGTCAGACCCTCAACCGACTGAGCCACCGAGGCATCCCTCAATGCACTTTCATTAAAGGAACAACGATCATAATAATAATAATAGGAAAGTAGAAATAGTGGCTAACGTACACTGAGTGTTCACCTTGTTCCAAACTCTGTATGTGTTTAAAATTACTGAATCCAGGGCACCTGGGTGGCTTGGGGCACCTGGGTGGCTCAGTGGGTTAAAGCCGCTGCCTTCGGCTCAGGTCATGATCCCAGGGTCCTGGGATCGAGCCCCGCATCGGGCTCTCTGCTCTGCGGACAGCCTGCTTCCTCCTCTCTCTCTGCCTCTCTGCCTACTTGTGATTTCTGTCTGTCAAGTAAATAAATAAAATCTTAAAAAAATAAAATAAAATTACTGAATCCTCAGCTCAACCCTCTTACTAATCTCAATTTTATGTATGGGAAGACTCAGGATAGAGAGGGCAAGTCACTGGCTCAGGGTCACCCAAGTAGCATGTGGAAAAGCCAGCATCAGCATGCAGGTATCCGGCCCCAGAGCCTACCCCCCTTCCTGTCATGGATATATCCAGAATCCCAAGATATTCATCCCTTATGACCCACTAAGACCCCTTCCAAGAATCTGCCCTGAAGGTGTCATCAGCAAGAAGAAAATAGCCTCTGTATTGCAGTGTTGCTTACCTTGGACGTGACTTCAGTGTCCAGTGGTAGGGACTGGGTAGAACAACTTTCGGTATCCAGTATAGAAAATGTCATCTGGCCATGACACAGGAATCCTGGGTGCCCTAGAGCAGCCTGAGTTGTTTACAGAGAGGAAAGGTGTGGCAGTGGTGTGCATGCCACCTGACTGTAGGTCAGTGACAGTCTCAATACCTTGTACACATGGGTCAGAGACTGGAAGGGGATTATGAAAAGTTCTTCTGAGGTGCCTGGTTGCTCATTCTGCTAGGCAGCTGACTCTTGATTTTGGCTCAGGACAGGATCTCGGGGTCCTGGGATCGAGCCTCGCATCAGGCTGTACACTCAGCTCAGAGTCTGCTTGGGATTCTCTCCCTCCCCCAGCTCATTCTTGCATGCGCTTGCGCTCTCTCTCTCTCTCCCTCGCTCTCAAATAAGTAAATATTTAGAAAAAAGAAAAAAAAAGCCATTCTGGCTGCACTGTGGGTTTGGGGTGGATGCTGTTTCTTCTTCCTGCAGACTCTGTAAGGCTTACATGCTGTTTAAGTGTGGGAGAAAGAAAAGAAACAGAGCCAGGAGTCAGGGTACCTGGTCACCTCTGTGGGTGATTTTAGGCAAGTCACTGCTGGCCTTTGGTTCTCTCATCTGTAAGGAGGCTAGTTGGCCTGGCTGCTCCCAGCCCCATTCTGGCATGAAGTCCCACGTATTGGGGGCCTAAGGAGCTGCCCATCACATTTGATGCTATGGAGAGGGGAAAATGAGGCTTGGAGCAGGCTCATGGTTGTCCCCTGCCCTCGCTCCTTAGGACTCAGCCACAGCTGGCCATGGTGGTCTCCTGCAGGGCGAATCCCTTCCCCAGCCTGCCCAGCAACCTCAGTGGGCTTATTAGGAGAATATACATTTGAGAAGCCAATATATACACTGGAGCTTTTGAAATGTAGGCACGACATTCCCGAATCTGTAATAACGAAACCAAACTCGTACAAGTTATAAAAGTAGTATGTAGTAGTTGGTAACAAGTCAGTAATGCCTGGGTGTATGCAGAAGCATTAGAGTCTCCCTTTCCAGGCCCACCCCTGATGGTTTGGGGCACAGGCCCCCTCCCCTTTCTCTGCTCCTGAAAACATATCTTCTTTTTCCTTTTCTAACAGAAATGAGATCTTACTTTATGCCTTGCTCTACAACTTGCTAGCTTTACCTTAGAATACACGATGGCTGTCTTTCCATGTCTGTAGCTATCAGGTGTCATTTCTGATAATGGCTACTTCACCTGCTATAGTGAAGATGTGCTGTGATGTATTGAGCTTGTCCTCGTTAGTTGAAGAGTCCGCCTGTTCCTAGTATTTTGCTATCACAAAGAGTATTTCAGCCATCGTATGTATCTTTTTTAAAGATATTTAAGTATAATCGACATACAGTGTTATATTAGTTTCAGGTGTGCAACATAGTGATCTGACAGTTCTGTACATCATGCCGTGCCCGCCACACTAAGTGTGGGCATCATACCGCACCATTACAGCACTACTGACTCTGTTCCTTATGCTGTACTTTTCAGCCCCGTGGCTTATAAATTTGATAACTGGAAGTTTGTGCCTCCTAGTCTCCTCCACCTATTTGCCCATCCCCCAACTTCCTCCCCTTTGGCAATCACCAGTTTGTTCTCTGTATTTATGATTCTGTTTCTGTGTTTGTTCATTTGTTTTTTTTAAATACCACATATAAGTGAAATCACATAGCATTTTTCTTTCTCTGACTTATTTCACTTAGCATAATATCCTCTAGGTCCATCCATAGTGTTGCAAATGGGAAGATTCTTTTTATGGCTGAGTAATGTGTTGGCGAGGATGTGGTGAAAAGGGGACCCTCATGTGTTGTTGGTAGGAATGCAAATTGGTGCAGCCACTGGGGAAAACAGTATGGAGTTTCCTAAAAAAAATTAAAAATAGAAATACCATACAATCCAGCAATTCCATTACTGGGTATTTACCCAAAAAAAATGAAAACCCCAATTCGAAAAGATATGTACCCTGCTATTTACAATAGCCCAATGATGGAAGCACCCTAAGTGTCCATCAATAAATGGATGGATAAAGAAGATGTGGTATATATGTCCAACATATCTATCTTGATATAGATGAAGATACAGAGATACACACTGAGTAAGAAAGAAAGAGAGGAACAGACTCCTGTGTCCTGGGAGTTTTATATGTGCGGGTTAGTTTTAACCAGCATGGCTTTTTTTTTTAAAGATTTTATTTATTTATTTGATAGACAGAGATCACAAGTAGGCAGAGAGGCAGGCAGAGAGGGGGGTGGGGGGAAGCAGGCTCCCCGCCGAGCAGAGAGCCCGATGCGGGCTCCATCCCAGGGCCCTGGGATCATGACCTGAGCCGAAGGCAGAGGCTTAACCCACTCAGCCACCCAGGCACCCAGCATGGCATTTCTGAATTCAAAGAGATAAACATTTACAATTTGGATTGGAACTTGTAGTCATTGCCTGTGTTCTCAATGAACAGATCCTGGAAGTATAGTTTTGGGGGTCATAACATGTTTTGACTTTGCACGGGGGTTTTCACAGTTCCCCTGACAAGGCCAGGACTCACTGGGGCAGACCAGTAAGAGAGGGCTTCCCAGCCAGAGGAACTGCCCCTGGCCTGCCTCCTATCTCAGGGAAGGTAGGAAAGAAAGGACTGAAGCTACTTTGTAGAATTCACTTACTTTCTCCTTGTTTCCTAATGTACACTTTTGACCTGGTTTGGAAGCAGTCTGCCTGCAGTCCGTCTGCTCCGTGCACAGAACATGGGGCCTCGTGGGCAGGAGACCTTTTCATCATCATAGGACCTGAACTGTCAGACCCCTAAGGGCCCAAGGAGACTACCTAGGTCACATCTCTTATATTGCAGATGGGGAAACCAAGGCCTGTAGAGAAGGACTTGCCAGGGGTCACCACAAAGTCCCCAATCAGCCTCCAGCTCCCAGACCAGTACCCAGCGACATTGATTTAGTACCCATTGGGGGCGGGGTCCAGAGTCAGGCCCTGGATTTGCATCTACTAGTGTGCCTGGGGACAGGTCCGTTTACCTTCTTTGGGACTCAGTTTCTCTGTCTCGGTACCCCAGGGCTGCCCAGAGGATCCCCATAGATCACAGAAAGAGTTAAGCGTATGTGGAGGAGGTGGGGGCTCACTCCCTCAGGGCCTGGTGGGGCTCTGCCTGAGTGAACACCATTCCTCCCTTTGCTCCCCAGCTGGTGTTCCCTCTCGAATGGTTTCCACTCAACAAGCCCAGCGTGGGGGACTACTTCCACATGGCCTACAACATTATCACACCCTTCCTCCTGCTCAAGGTACAGTCCCTGGCTCCCTGCCCTCCCTCATTCCTTCCTCCTTCTCTGGTAGGAAGTTGGTGCCAAGCCCTGGGAGTCATGGAAGCAGATATGGAAGCAGGCCTACCCTGCCTGAGCTTGGAGGGTGAAGGCTGTGATCAAGGGACACATCAAAGGCCTGGCCAGGAGGGATGGAGAAGCCCTCCCCAGGGAGGGATGTTCGCTTTGGGCTTCAGCTTTGTATGCCAGGGGATGAGGTAGGAGAGGGTCAAGCAAAAGGACAGGGTTGTGCTGTGAAACTACATTTGGGGAGGCTGAGGCAGAGGGAGTGAGTAGGTTGATTGTCTGGGGAGAAGTCGGGAAGGCAGGTAGGGTCCGGGTGGCAGCAACAGAGGTGACTTCTACTCTGGCCTGGAGATCCGGGACTTGGAGATGACCCTGGGAGCACAGAGCTAGCCCGGGCTGCTGGCTTTGCATGTCCAAATAAGTGATCTTAAAACAACTATCACCACCTACCATCCCCATCATTTTGTTTCTAGAAAAATGTGTCTAATCACCAAAAGAAAGAAGGGTATAAAATTAGAATTCAGAGGAGTCTTAAGTTAAAGTTTCCTTTCCAAAGCATCCTCCCCACCCCATCCCACTTCCCTGACATTTTCTTGGTGTTTACCATGGACCAGTGGCTCCAAAATGAGAGGGTCCTGCGGCGCTGAGACAGCCCAGCCATCCAGAGGCCGAGCTGGGAGTGGGGAGAGGGCCAGGCCTGGATGCCTGGGTGCCTGTGCTGAAGGCCTGGCTGTCACTGCCAGCACAGGGTCAGTGTGCGACCTTGGGCAGTCAGCTCGTCCCTCTGAGGCTGGGTGTGCTCTCTGAGGAACAGGGGTGCTGGTTCCCAACTCATGCTGGCTTCAGGGGGATCCTAGGAGACTGTGGGCTGGCTCAGCCTGCTGCAGGGACCCAGTTTTGGAGTGACTCTTCAGTGGTGGCATCCATCAGACCCCAGGCATAGGGGAGGGACCAGGGGCTGTCCTCCTGTTGTGGTGGAGGCTGAGTCACGCTCTCCTGCGCCCCTCTGACCCCAGCTCATGGAGCGGTCCCCTCGCACACTGCCACGTGCCATGATCTACCTCAGCATCATCACCTTTGTCATGGGCGCCAGCATCCACCTGGTGGGCGACTCCGTGAACCACCGCTTGCTCTTCAGCGGCTACCAGCACCACCTGTCTGTCCGGGAGAATCCCATCATCAGAAATCTCAAGCCAGAGACGCTGGTGAGCCCCCCTCTTCACACACACACACACCCCCCCGCATGTAAAGCCTTGTTGGCACAGTCTGTCCCCGAGGCCAGAGAGCTGGCCCGCAGCCGTCACTGCGCCTGACCCACTAAGCGTTCTGCTAGCAGAGGGCACTGTACCCGCTGAGCTACGATGCCTCTGACACTTCGGGAAGAGTCCCTTGACTGGCTGCCACCTGGGCCCCCTGCAGTAGAGGGCAAGGCTGAGGGTGGGAATGAAGGCTGCTGGAGGAAGGGCCGGGCCTGGGCAAGGGTGGGCCGTGTGGGCCCCAGCACCTGCCCTGACGCACCTGCCGCTCTCACCTGCCATGCCCGCCGCCCTCAGATCGACTCCTTCGAGCTGCTCTACTACTACGACGAGTACCTGGGCCACTCCATGTGGTGAGTGTCGGGGCCAGGAAGGCAGCGCCAGCCGGGCTGTCTCTCCAGGGGCCCCGGGTCCGGCCCCAGAGGACACTGCAGGAGCCTCTGGGTGCGGGGTGCCAGGCCCTCCCCGTCCCAGCACGGCGGTGCCCGCGGCGGCCACTAGAGGGCAGCAAGCGGCTGTACCTCCCGGGCCCTGCCGGAGCCTTGGCGGGGAGGGGCGCCGCGCAGGCTAGGTCCCGCCCCTCTCGCCGCGGTGGGGTGCGGGTGGGCGCCGAGGGGAGGACCCGCACCGGATCAGGAGGCGGTCTTTGGGAGTGGAGGTCGGGATGAAGCCGGGGAGGGCCAACTGGACTGATAGGAGGAGGGGTTGTCTGCCCTGCTTCTGAAACTCCTGGGAGGGGCCTCCTTCACCGCAAAGGCGGCGGAAACCTCCCAGCTGTGCGCAGCCGCGGGAGAGCCAGAGCCCCAGCCGCCGGCAGCTGTTTGTTCCGCCGCACACCTTATAGCAGGAGCTGGGGCCAGTGAGAGGGTTTGAAGGGGTGTGGGGGAGCAGCCAGCAAGCCCTGCACCCCGTGGCCTCACCCCTGAGTGAGGTGGCTGGCTCCTGTCATACCAGGCCTACAGTCGTGTTTCCAGGATCCATTTTTATTTTATTTTATTTATTTATTTGACAGAGAGATCACAAGTAGGCAGAGAGGCAGGCAGAGAGAGTGGGGGAAGCAGGATCCCCGCCAAGCAGAGAGCCCTATGCGGGGCTCCATTCCAGGACCCTGAGATCATGACCTGAGCCGAAGGCAGAGGCTTAACCCACTGAGCCACCCAGGCACCCTTATTTTATTTTTTTTAAGATTTTATTTATTTACTTGACAGAGAGACAGCGAGAGAGAGGGAACAGAACCAGGGGGAGTGGGAGAGGGAGAAGCAAGCTTCCCGCTGAGCAGAGAGCCCAATGATGCTGGGCTGGAGCCCAAGATTCTGGGATCATGACCTGGGCCAAAGGCAGATGCTCAACTGACTGAGCCCCCAGGCAGCCCTCCAGGATCCACTTAAAACTGGCAAAGTTGGTCCTCTTGGCAGTGAGTCCAGGGGCCCTGGACAGGCCTTTGCCCGGAGATGTTTGGGAAGGGAAGAGGGAGTGGGCTGGGAGCAAATCGGGGCTGTGGGAGGGGGACACAAGGTAGCTGAGAGAAGGGGATGTGGGAGAGGCAGCCTGTGTGGAGAGGAGAGGCTGGTACTTTTGGGTAACATGCTATGTGTGGGGAAGGGGTGAGGCTCTGGGTTGCATATGGGTGAGGGGGCTTCACAGAGCCCCTTGGAGGACCCCAGCAGGTATGGTTCTCTCTCTCTCTTTTATTTTTTAACTTGGGCCTGGAGGCTCTCCCTCCTCAGCCCTGCTGGGTACACCTGTTCTGGGTGTGCGGAGTGCCAGCATGAGACAGAGGCACCCCCTACACACACACCCACGCGGAGTGAGGTGGTTAGGGCCTTGTGGGAAGGTCCTCCCCACACCAGGGCCTGTGAGCCTCTGATTTGCATATGCCAGGGAGCAGGACTCCTCTTCCGGCTTCCTTCCTGCAGGCTTCCTTCCTGCACCCACCCCCCCCCCAGAGCCCCCAGCATGGGGAAGTCTGGTGGGGGTGAGTGCCCGAGCCTAAACCAGGCGTTTGGTAAACCATGATGCAGCCTGCATGGAATGGTACAAGGACAGGTGGGGACAAGGGCTGGGTGGAGGGGCGACGGGGCGACGGGGTGGCTGGGCAGGCCTCTGAGGTCCTGGCCTCCCTGTTGCAGGTACATCCCCTTCTTCCTCATCCTCTTCATGTACTTCAGTGGTTGTTTCACTCCCACCAAAGCCGAGAGTTCAATGCCAGGGGTGGCCCTGCTCCTGGTGATGCCCAGTGGCCTGTACTATTGGTGAGTGGACCTTGGACCTGGGGGAGGGGCAGGGGCGCTCAGGGAGCTGGGTGGTAAAAAAGTGCTCTTGACCACAGTCCCGCTGTGGGCTCCTGCTTCTGCCTGGGTCTAGTGGGGATGGTGACAGTGGGGATGGTGACCAGGAAGCCAGCTCCTCCATTCTCGTGCTCCTCTGCCCTACCTCCCAGAACCCCAGTGCCACTGTGGAGCCCAATAGAGCCCAAATGTAATATCGAGCCCATCGAGTCCTGTGGGACAGTTTCCTCCTTTGTGACAGCCCCTGCTTGTCTCCCTCTCAGGAGATGGTGAGGATCTAGGAGGAGGGAAAGAGGCTTCATAAACTATAAAGCAGGGGCACCTGGGTGGCTCAGTGGGTTAAGCCTCTGCCTTCGGCTCAGGTCATGATCTCAGGGTCCTGGGATCGAGCCCCGCATCGGGCTCTCTGCTCGGCAGGGAGCCTGCTTCCCCATCTCTCTCTGCCTGACTCTCTGCCTACTTGTGATTTCTCTGTCAAATAAACAAATAAATAATCTTAAAAAAAAAAAAACTATAAAGCACTATGAAGGAGATAAGGACAGATAAGGTGGAAGTTTCTTGTCTGGTTTCTTTTTTTTTTTTT
>ML095016.1:0-13690 GCA_003697995.1 Taxidea taxus jeffersonii
TCTTGCCTACATGTTGATGAGATGCAGCAGGACTTTTCCAGCCTATTATTCCTGAGAGAATATCTGGAAGACCTAGGATATCATAAAAGAGTAGTTATGTTCTGGCCTTTCTCAATTTTGCCCACAGCTGCCTGACTATGGGCTTCACCAACTGGAGGATGGCCCATCAGCTCTCATTCCCCCCTTGAAGATCACTAAAATTAGTCTTTTCCTCAACTTCGCCTTACCATATTTATCTTTTCTTAATCTACCATCCATTTTGTTTTTCCTCTCAATTTAAAAGAAAGAAGTAAAAAAAAAATCACCCCTTAAACCAGCAAAAATAATCCTTAGAAATGTTGGCAGAAGACACCCTGCCCTCATCAAAGCACACTCTTCATGGAATGAGTTTTCATTCATGGTGCTTTGGGGAAACAACAGCCTTGAGAATTTTTATAACGATGAGCCCCATGTCACACCAGAAGTCAGGAAGCAGAAACACAGGGCTCCTTGAGCCAGGCCCTGCCCAGGACGCAGGCTGCCAGCCCCGTGGGAGGGGAACTGGGGGTGATGAGAAATCCATGTCAGCCATCTCAGCTCAGAGCCCAGCGGGCTGCGCTCTGGAGCGGGTACCAAAATGACTAAACTCCGGGGAAGGAAGCCTTCCCTATGCAGAGTGGAAATACCCTGTTGCCTTATCTTGGAAAATAGAGAGAGGGAGTAGACAAAGGAGAGCTTAGAGTCCAGGAATGGGCCATTTGAAATCAGGCTAACAGGCATGGGTACTTGCTGGCTTGGCTGTCGCTGGCTATGGGGGGTGGGGACCCGTGTCCCCATTATTATCCTGGCTGACCTGGTGCTAATGACTCATATTCCTCTACTAGAACGGCTCTAGGAAAGCCCTGACAGGATGCTTGGATTAAAATGACAAAATACAAAAATTGGTTTAGAAATAAAAGCTGAGTCTTAGGAGTGCCAGAACCTTTACCAGACACCTTCAAGGGCATTGGATTTGGAGATAATTCGCTGGAGAACAAGCAGGAAGGGAGCAAGTTTTGATAGATGATGATTTCGGAGCCAAAGGCACAGACTGCAGTCACATGTGGCTGGACCGGCCTAGGGGCAGGTGAGACGAGTAGGCAGGAGAGAGGAGAAAGGCAGGAGCTGAAGGAGAGGATCAGGCACCAAGACGCTTTTTACCTGGGTCACAAGAGATAGGAAGAGACCTGTGCCCCAAGCTTCCAACCTTACCATGTCAAGGGACTCCCCCTTTTTTAATATAAGAATGGCCTCTGATAACATTAAAATTCCCACCCACACTCCCAGAGATGCCAATGCAAGACGGAGCCCCAGAATTTTCCCTTTTCACATGCAGCTGGCCGCTCTGAAAGGCACTTCCTTCCAGGTCATGATAACTGGGTTTGGACTCAGCCCTTATGATATACCAGGCTTCCCTTGGTTCATTGAGCACAGGTGCTCAGATCTGGGGAGGTTGGGTGTAAGTAAGTCTGCCATCATTAGACTAAAGACAGAAAATACTGCTGTCTCTGAAAATAGTGTGACTTCTAACATGTAATGTTTTACAAAGTTATTTCTCATTTGATCCTCATGAACCGATGAGGTAAGCAAGGCATGAATTATGGGCCCCATTCTACAGATGAGGCACTGAGCCTCCCAATGACATTGGCCCAAGGTCACATGGCTAATAAATGCCAGGGACTGGAAACAGGACCTTCTGCTCCCTTACCCGTTATCTCTTCTCTCCACAGCCAGTACTTGTCACACCCCCAACCAGAAGCCTCATGATTGGCAAACTGAGGCCACAGAGTTAGCAGTTAGCTGACTTGGGTTGAGTTGGCCCTGCGACTTTTAAACTTATTAATATCACATTTTAATTTAGCGGTAGTAGGTTGGAGTCACCTAGGCTTCTGTCCACAATACAGGTTCCCAGGGTCCAGTCTAAATTTGCCCAATCAGAACCTCTGTGGGGGGTGGGGGGGCTGGGAATCTGCCATTTCATAAAAGTTCCCCAGGTGATTTGATGCCGAAAACTTTGTGAATCGGTGCAGTAAATTAGGCAAAAGAATTCAAAATCAACTCTCAGCTGTTCATGGATTTACTACCCCAGGAATGGCTTACTGGGGACTTAAGTTCTGCCCCCTTCCACACCCATCCCCAGCTCTGCATTTCCCCATAGCTTTGTTCATGAGGAGCATCTCTTATGGGAAGAGACGGGCAATATAATTGGGGTCAGTCTTTCAGTTGGGGAGTGCCTCTGATGGTTTTGATATAAGAAGATCGAAATTCTCTTCTCCTCCCACCCCACATCATGGGCAATGGTCAAAAATCCTCAAGGGTAAGGGTATGGTTTTGAAAGATGATTAAAAAAAAAACCAACCTTGACTTTCACAAACTGGGATAGCGCTTCTGACCCCCACCCAGCATGATTGCTCATTCTGTGCAGGTTCTGCGTGGACAAAATTGGCTTGTTCTCTAGATAGAATCTAGAGATACAAAGGACTCTGCAATGGCTTCACGTATTTGTACACAGTGCAGCAGAGCTTCTGGTAATTTTATTACCAGTCAGAAGAGGCCTGTCACTAGCAGCCACCTGCTTGAGTCACAGCTGGGCTGCAGCAGCCATGGCTTCAGGGAAGGAACACAGATCAGTCCCAGCTCAGAGAAGAGGCCTAGACCAGGGAGCAGGAGCTGCCTGTGCCCATTGAGTGACGGCCTTCGGTGTCCTGAAGGATCCAGTCGTGTTCGATGTCAGGAAAACGCGCCTTCACGTTTGGATCCTTAAAGAGAACGAGCGCCTATGCCATCAGGTGGAAGCTATTATATTTGTGCTTGTGGAGATGTTCAATATTTCAAAGTGGTCTCCGCAGTCCCATTAAAATTACAGATTTCCCTCCCCCTGCTGCTTCTCCACATTCTAACACAGACTTCTGAAAGGAAGAAAAAAAAATGTGAGCGAGGTAGCATGGGATTTTTCTCCAGGGAGTCAAAGAAATTCGGACTCTGATTACTGGACTTAACATCCAAGGAATCATCTTATTTTTTTCCCTGTTCTTCTTCTTCTTCTTTTTTTTTAAATCAATGTACAAAATCCTTTCATGCAGACAGAAAGCTTTCTGAATCTAAAATTATTGTTTGACTACCAAGTTAATAAAATATTTCAGACTCTTTATTCCACATCTAATCCTGACGCCAGAGGTTTAGAGAGCAGAAAGGAAAGACTTGCCTAACCAAGGACCGCCCCCTGTACATGCTGCACCAATAAAGATCCACAGCCTAAAATAAAGGCTGTATTTTTTTAAAATCGTAATTCAACCAGCACCAAAGAGAATGGTCTTTGGAGTTGGGGGTCATCAAAGAAAACAGACTAGGAAAAAATTATTTTGAGATCTGGAAACAATGATGAGTTAACCCTTCCCCCACCCTCCAAAAAATGGGATGGAAGAAAGAAGAAATGTCTGGCTCTCGACAAGAAGGCCGTGAAGCTTTTTCACAAATGCACAGTCTTGCCATAGAGAACGGCAATGATCTCAGAAGGTCCTGAATCCATCGTGTCAATGTTACTCGGCATTTCTGCTGGGTAAACCAAGGACAAAATAGGTGGGGGAATGTAAAAGCTATTTGTCTAGAAAACGATCCAGATTTATGGGAGGAGGTCAAAGAACCAGCAGAGGGTAGGCCCCCTTTGGGGAAATGGCTTAGCCCTGCATTGGAAAATACACCACTGACCAAATTTGTTCTTAGGCCAAACTCAATGGCTGAGCTAGCACCGGACAGGGTGATGGCCGTGTCCCCTGCTTCTCCACCCAGCACAGCAAGAGGACATCAGGGTGCTTCACGTTTGCGCAGCCATATCCCTGAAACCTTGGTACAGCTGGAGAAGTTTCCTATTTCTCTGTTTTCCTTTTAAAAAACCAAACCAAACCAAACCAAAACAGAAAGGAAGTCTATCCTGAGCTAACATCCAGATTTAATCATTTATTAATATTACTATTTCTTTATGGTAATCACCAAGAAGCAAAAGATTGGAAGTGCAAAATATCAATTGTGCAATCTTAACTGTTTTCAAAAGAAGATAAAATAAATGTCAGGTCCAACAAGGTCATGTGCCCTTCAGCAAATAATTGTCTCCATGAGCCTCTTTTGATGTATTGAAACTGAAGTAAATTGTTAATGCCTTTCATTTACAGAGGAGAGCTCATGCCTCTGCAACATTATATAGTTTAGAGTCTAAAGCAAGCCCCCCAGGCATTAGTCACTCTTTCTGGGCAATCATCTAAAAATAGGGATAAAAATAGGGATGGTCTTTCTAGCTACCTTTTGTAGAACATTGAAAATGGGATGATGAAGTTGCCTTCTAACATCCCTTCCATGGACTCTCTGTGCTCTTCCTTTTTCTCTTTTCTTTTCTCTCTTCCAAACTCTCGTGGTTTGGGGAAAGGAAGAACCTTGCATTTAAGGTTAAGAAAATTGGCCTATGTTTCCTGACTCATAGCTCATTCAAGACTCTTTGGTTCTATGTAAACAGAAACTCACTCAGACCAAAATAAAACAGAGGGAGTTTATGATAGGGTTGTAAGAGGGACACATATTGGCTCGGTGGTACCAGCAAGTGGAAAGCCATTGGAAACCATAGTTACTGTCCCCTGAATGCCATGTTTTCTTCTGTACCCCTCCACCATGGATTCATCCTCCTTCTCTGGTCAGAGTTTTCACATACCATGGCCAAAGATGGTGCTCTAGAGCCTTCAAGCTCAAGTAGCCAGCAGAGACTGACCAGTGCCTTTTAGCAGCAATTCTAAATTCCCTGGAAAGGAAATATGATGGGCTGAGGTGAAAACCGGTGTCCATCTGTGTTCCAATATCTAGGACAAAGCAGCAGAGTTGAGAATAGTACAAATATGGCTGCCAGGCCCTGCCATTCCTGCTGAAGAATGGGGGAGTAGGGGATAGGTAATACCCCAAAATGCACCTGCTACAACCTATCATTAGCTTCTTTCCTTCAACAGTTTATGTTGCAATCTGCCAGTAACTTACAGTTTCTGCAAAGCTCTGATTTCTAGTCAAGAAGCTGACAGTTGAATTAGGGACCAACACAGACAGTTAGATACAAAAGTCAGGCAGCAAGCTAAGTTGGTGACTGAAATCATCGGAGGGCAGGGTCTCTCAAACTCCGCCCTCCTGACATTTTAGGCGGCTTAATTCTTGGCTGTAGTAGAGGGAGGGTTTCCTATGGACTATAGGATACTCAAGAGTATTCTTGCCCTTTACTCACCAAGTACCAATAGTGGCCTTCTCCCACATCAATTGTGACAAGCAGAAATGTCTCCATACATTGCCAAATGTCCCCTGAGGATGGGGCACTTTTGTCTCTTGTTGGAAATCACTACATAGGGCAATATGAGATCATAGAAGGGGACAGCCTGCAAATCCAGAAGAGCTACCTGGAGGATGAGGAATTGAAGTTTTAGGGGGTAGGTAGGAATTAGCCAAAAGAATTAGGGCTTCAGAGTTGGGGAATGGCGGAGGGAACCCAAGTGTGTTACTTAGGACACTAACACTTCAAAGTCTGGCTGGATACATGGTGTATAGAGTTCTGTGGCCCATGATTTAGACCCTTTTCTGGGAAGGTCTAATACATTTTGTTTTACACAATACATTCTAGTATATTAAAGGCTCTGAGAAGTGCTAGGGCAAGACCATCTTTTTAAGGTTTGTAGCACTCTTTCATAAAGAATGTGGGCTTTGGAAAGACAGTCTCAGGATCTGAATCTTGGTTCTACCACTTAGCAGTGACATATCATTGAAAAGGTTACTTATCAAAATTTGGATTGCTTACCCGTAAAAATGAGTTGCTCTAACAGGACCTATATCACAGGGTTGCCAAAAGGATTAATTGAGATAGTATGTCTAAGTCACCTCGCACAGTTCTTGTCTTGTAAGAGGTGTTCAACACGTGTTACATGTTTTAAATGTTGCATTTCCCCCAAAAGATTTTGTCTGCAGAATACAGTTTTCATTCTGAGAAACACAGTGTAGAAAGCTCAACAAAGGAAGGTGAGCCACTGACCTACCAAAGTCTACGGCTTTGAAGATGGAGAGGTAGACCAGACGGAGGGTTGGCAGCAAAGCAAGGTTTACTGAGCAATGGTATAGCGACCTACAAAGCTCCCAAAGAGGGAGGGCATCTGAGAGGGTTGTCACTGGACTTACTAAGTCTAGGGGCTTTTAGGGGCTGTTTTAGTCTGATTAACTCTCCCTGCACCTGTCACCCAATCAGGTTTTTGTCATCTCATCAGCCTGTGGGAAAGGGCAGAGGGCTCCTTCCAGGGTGGTATAAAATCCTCTTAAGAGTGATTTTCTCTTGTGTGTGTGTGTGGGGGGGGTGCTTGTGCCTGCCTGTCTTTCTTCCAACTATCTTTCATCAAACTGCCTGACTTTCTGGAAGCTCACGAGGATGAAACAGGAGAGCTAAATGGGCAGGGACTAGGGAAAGACCCTTGCAGGTAGCTGATAGTTCTGTTGTTTTCAACACTGCCCTGGGCACATATTGCAGTGCTGACTAATCCAATCCCATCAGGGCTCCAGTGAAGGAACAACTCCTAAGGTCAGTGTTTGATCTGTGTTCTGATGCCCAGAAGACCCCTCCCAGCTATCTCCCTTCCTAAGGTTCCCACAATGTAGCCAGTCCACAGTTTAGCCTGTATCTTCCTTAAATCTAGGACTCTCTTCCCAGTTGCATTTCACCACTGCCTCCACTGCTTTTAAGAGCACACTGAGGCTGGGACACCACACTTTATTGCAAAGTTGTTACCTTTGGGAAAAGATCAGGTGTTATCTGTTTCATAGGCTGTTTCTCCCCCAGGTGGAATTTTGCAACCGGGGCTATGGAGCTGGTGTAGATGACAAAACAACGTCCTGCTTCCTTTGGAATAACAATCCCACTTTGTGAACTGAACACTCAGTGAAGGGGGGTGCAGTAAACTGAGGTCTTATCACTGCTTCTCTTGACATGATACCCCAACTTATGAACCCCAGGAAAGGGAGATCAGTGTTGCAGAAATTCTCTGCTTTTAGTGCCCACGGTTCTTGGTCACGCTGCTTCAAAGAATGAAGAGGTAGACCAGAGGAAGAGTGGTGGGCAGCAAAGCAAGGTTTATTAGCAATAGTATAAAGCTCCCAGAGAGGGAGGGGTGGCTGAGATGGTTGCTTTTGGAGTTTCTAAGTTTAGGGGTTTTTATGAGCTCTTTTGCTGGCTATCTTAAACAATCAGGGTGTGCTGAGTCGTGCCAATCAGGACTTTGGTCATGTATCTGCCTACCTATGATTAGGTTCAGGTCCATGTGCTGATGATCTTTTTTGTTGACCTCTGGGGGCTTATGTCTTAACTGCCCCTCGCTTGTGATATTGACAAATGTTTTGTGTGATTGCTGTATTTTTTAGGATGTTTTGCAGAGGTCATTTCTGCAAAGGCTACAAAACAGAATGCTAGTGTGGTCCTTTCTAAGCTGCAAAATGGGATGTTAGTGCTGTTTTATCTTAGCTGTCCTGACTCTATATTTTCTTGTTGGGGACCCTGGCCCTGACTACCTAACTTCCAACTAACTCCTAACCAGGATCCTAACCAGGATTCTCAGCACAGCACGCCCAAGCTGGAGCTTTATTCCATGGATGGGGGGTAAGCAGTGGGGAGCCTCCACCTCTAGACCACACTGGGCTGGGACTTAGCAGGTCACTGGAGACAAGATGAGAAATGTAGATTTCCTGCTCCTCCTGGGAAGGAAGCCCTCCATGTGGGAGTTGAGGTAGGAGTCCTACTGAAGTGGGAGACCGAGGTTCTTGTCTCACTCGTGGAGTAAACCTCATGGACAAAGGAGACTGGGTAAGGTGATTGAGTTTTATTAAGTAAGAATACAGAGAAAGCTCTCAGGAGTGAGAGGGTTGCCAACATGGCTCTCCACTGGCAAGTCTTATTTAGAACTGACCAGGGAGCTTGTGGCTGTATGACTTGAGTAAGGACTGGTGATAACGTCTTTAATGGCTTCTTTGCGGTCTGGTTATTCTCTGTTGGTCACAATGTGACTGCCAGAGAAAGACCCACTTCTGACCCCCAGGGCAGGGTGGTTGGGTTCTTTCCCTTATCTGGTTTCGTTACACTCAGCATTTCTGGGGGGGTTTTGGTGAGCCAGATTTCGTAGCCTCGTGCCTATCTCTGCCTACCTCACCCTGCCTGTCCCTTACTCAGTATGCTCTTGGCGGCACTGGTGGGAGTGAAGTCCCACTGAGTTTGGAATGGGAATCGAGGGAGTGGTTTTGTTACACATACCACAGATTCTCACTTCTCTTCAAAATTTTCATAGATTTTTTTAAAATTTATTTGACAGAGAGAGATCACAAGTAGGCAGAGAGAGATAGGGAGAAGCAGGCTCCCCGCCAAGTGGAGAACCCGACGCGGGCCTTGATCCCAGGACCCTGAGATCATGACCTGAGCTGAAGGCAGAGGCTTAATCCACTGAGCCACCCAGGCGCCCCATAGATTTTTTTTAACAGATGCATCTTTATTTGTTATGTACTCTTAGGACCATTTCCAGAGGCTCTACATAGTCATTTCTAATAATTTTCACCAGTTCCACTGGGAAGAGGGTTCACAAAACTCCTCAAACTGTCATTCCAGAAACTGATCTCAGGGCATCTCAGCTATTTGAATTTAATGGGTCCGTATCTGGGACACATGATACTCCTGATCCTTAGAGAAGGTTTAGGCTGGTTTTCAAACAGGGACTGATTCTATTCTGTTTTAAATCTCATGTTTCTTAGTAAGAGCTAGGGGTCTGGATACTTGTGGCAAGGTTAGCGAGATATCTGGTTCTACCAGCAGTTTAATTCATCCATTCGGCAAATTCACGACTAATGTCCAGCAGTCCCCAGCATTGTTCTCAGTGCTTATGACACTGAGTTAAAACAAAACAAAATAACAACAACAACAGCAAGTTATTTTCTCCCATTGGTGCTTGAAATCTAGTAGTACAGACAGGCAGTAAACAAGGAGAGAGATACACAGACAAGGTAATGACAGATGACAGTAAAGTCTCTGAAGGCAGCAGGATCCCCTGATAAAGGCAAGGCTGTGTAAGGCGGTGAGTCAGAGCTGACACTGGAGAGATGAGAAGGAGCCCGTCACGCAAAGCCAAGAGAAAGCATTTCGGGTAGCGGAACCAATGACTGCAAAGGACCTGAGTCAAGCACGCGTGTGGCATGTTCAAGGAATAGAAACGAGTGCGGCCGGAGGAATGAAGGGGAGAACAGAATGAGAAATGAGAAGAGCCTGGGAGAGCTGGCTGCAGCCAGACCGGGTAGACCCGCAGGCCTTGGTGCTGAGTTTGTGTTTGATTCTTAGGGCGGTGGGAGACCATCAGAAGGTTTTAGGCTGAGGAGTGAGGGCGGTGCATGAGGGATCCTGTGGGAAGCAGGCTTCAAATGTTCAACATCAAACTGTCCAACAGTGACCTCTGCCCTCAGCCGATATGCCCCATAGGTTTTTAGAGGTTCTTGACTCTGTTTCCTGAACACCCTTCTCTCTAATGGAAGTAGACCTAACGATTTCACTCTTCTACCCACAGGACAAGAAGCACATTTGACTTCTCCCGCTTGGACCTCCCACCGTAATTCTGCCAAGGGCTCCTCTCTACTCTCGGGAAAAGAATGGCAGGTGTGTATGGCTCTATTTTTGTGAAGGAAGCCCTCTTGAATTTGTGCTGTGTGACTCAATTGTCTTTCCCCTCTACTTTTTTTTTTTTAAAGATTTTATTTATTTATTTGACAGACAGAGATCACAAGTAGGCAGAGAGGCAGGCAGAGAGAGAGGAAGAAGCAAGCTGTCCGCAGAGCAGAGAGCCCGATGGGGGGGCTCGATCCCACGACCCTGGGATCATGACCTGAGCCAAAGACAGCGGCCTTAACCCACTGAGCCACCCAGGCGCCCCTCCCCTCTACTTTTTATACCCATAGGTATTCCCACCTGTGAAGCAACTTTAAAGTCTATGATTATACAATGCCTTCCTGCCCCTCTTCTGATGTAGAGATGCTTTATCTTAATTTCCCAATGATCACTGGAGGCTAGAAGTTCCCTAACACCCTGGTCAAATTTCCCACACTCTGCCAAGACCCTAAGTCAAGTAGTAAATTCTGTGAAAACAAACACTTTAAGTGCTCCCAATGGAGCCCTGGATTTAAACAACACTGCATTCCTTGTCCAAGGAAACACATCTTCTTTATAGCTTCAGCATTTCCTTTATATGGTTTTCTTAAAGAAAGGCATGCCCTGGGCAGTCTGTTCTCCTGACTCAGTCCTGTGATGACGGTTTGCAGTAATGGAGGCTTCAGAGTGTGGTTGAGAGTAGGCCTTGGCTTCTCGGGTCTGAGCTCTGGCTTAACGACTTCACAGTAGGTCTTTGGCCAAGCTGACTTCTTTAAGATGCCCATGCTTCATCTTTAAAATAGGGATAAAATAGGATAAAGTAGCACTGGCCTCATAGGGCTATTGTGGGCATCAGATAATACAATGGCTGGTCTGTAGCGAGCTCTCTGTAGGTGTGGGTACTAGCCTCACGTTAAAAAAAAAAAGGTGACTAGATCAGCATATTGACTTAAAAAGACACATGATGGGGGTGGGGAGAGAGAGTGAGAGCGTGTGCATGGTTACCATGCTCTATCCTGACTGATCTCCTGGCTCTTTCAGGAACTAGGGCACAGAGTTGGAGGGCAGAGGCTAAAGCTGATGAGAACTGAAGATTAGACAGTCTTCCAAAAGCTTTGAAATACAGTCTTACCTCAATCCTCCAGCAGCCATCTGAGCTGGAAAATGTAGCTTATCCACTCTATCTGGAAACCCTCACCCTGGCTGGACTCACCACACAGAGGGGTGGACTGCGTGGCGGGTTGGCTGTCTAGATATAGGCTGATATGTATTCATGACTGTCTCCAAACAATATCCTCGGCTGACAAGTTTGATAGTGAAATTTGGAAATTATAATAAAGAAACAGTGCAGGGAGGTAGAAAAAGGAGTGGATTTGTGATCAGGGGGCTCGAGTCTTAATCCTGCCTCAGGTATCAGCAGACTGGAAAATTCTGGAAAACTCTCCCCCTGTTTGTTGGTTTTCTCATCTGAATGATGAGTAGGTGAGATACATGATCTTGGAAGACACCTCTTAAAGTTGTGATATGGTAAAAACATAGTTGCTCCTATTTTTCCAAACTCCCTTGTAGAGGGGCACCTGGGTGGCTCAGTCAATTAAGCATCTGCCTTTGGCTTGGATCATGATCCCGGGATCCTGGGATGGAACCCCATATCAGGCTCCTGTTCAGTGGGGGGCCTGCGTCGCCCTCTCCTTCTGCCTCTCCCCCTGTTTCTGCTCTCTCTCTCTCTTAAATAAATAAAATCTTTTAAAAAAAACCCAAAACCAAAAAACAAATTCCCTAGCAGAGGGATGGGAGGAAGGGAATTGAGCCCCCTACAACAGGAAGCAATGGAAAACAGTTACGTAATGTTGGAATTAGCCCTTCACTACTTGTGTTCCCCTTAGAAATATGCTGACTAAAATCATGACATAACTAGAGTGGCTAAAATGAAAAAGAACCAATAGCAAGTGCTGGGGAGGATGTGGAAAGACTGACACTCTTATGCACTGCTGGTGGGAGCGTTGTCAGCACAACCGGTCTGGAAAACTGGCATATCTGCTGAAGTTGAACCATACATTTACTTTGTGACCCGAGAGCTTCTTGACTCTCATTATCCTGCACAGAAATGCCCCTTTGGGCACCAAAAGACATGTACACGTGGCTTCAGGGCACCCTTACTTGCAATTCCCCAAACCTGGAAATAGCTCACATGTCTGCCTGGAGTTGAGTGGAGACTGAAATCCTGATATAGTCATAGTCATGGAATGAAATGAGCCTTTGCAGCAGGTGATACTGGGAACGACCCTCGCTAACACATTGGGCAAAAGACATCAGACACAAAATACCTTTTCAGTGATTCCATTCATACAAAGTTTAAAGACAGTCTAAACAACGGTATTGGAAAGTCAGGGAAGGGGTTTCCCTTTGCGGGGATCCGTGTGATTGGTAGGGGGTATGTGAAGGCTACAGCAGTGCCAGTAATATTCTGTGGTGGTGGGCGCTGGTTACACATAGGAGTTTGCTTTTTGACTATTAATTGAGCTGTCTTATTTTTTATTTGGATATATGCTATATTTCAGTAAGTTTGCCCCCCCAAAAAAGCTCACATATACAAATCATTCCTGAGTTTATGTCCCCTTGAGGAAAGAAAAGAGCCATATTCTTACAGCAGATATATATATCGCTCAATCTTGGAGTGTAAAAAGAAAAAAAAAAGTCACTTTATGTTTTCTCAACTGAATTTCATTTGTATTCTGGGTTCCTCTTCTCACCTTGCCCCCAGTGCATGTCTCATTCTTCTAGTGGTGGAAGCAAGATCAGTCAAGCCTGCCTCTCTCTCCTCGCTCGGTCTCCCCTGGCCTGTGTCTGAGCTTCAGGGGTCTTGCACAAGCCAGAGTGGAGCTGGGGAGGGCTGATACTGACCCAGGTGAGGTGCACTGAGAGGACCCTGTTCTCATCGATCTCTGGTGACTTGCCCGCACAGATGGCCGCACCGTCCTCTTGCTCTCATTATTCACCCTGTGAACTCAAAATCAAGACCTACTTGTGCATTCTTTGGCAGTGGTGAGAGCTGCACAGCTGTCCAAATGTGAAGGGAAGCCTGGAGAGAAAAAATGGTCATTAGAGAAAGTACCGGGGGAAGCACGAGACAATATCGCCTTACATTTTCATCTGATAAATATGGTGTTTGTCTTGGCAGCCCGTGTCATCTATTTTGTGAGTCAGTTTCCCAGAGGAGGAGGAACAAAAGGTGGGATGGGGTAGAAGGAGAGGGCAAGATAAAGGGTCGATGTGTTCACTCCCTAGGACAAATCACCATAAAGGGGGTGACCTTTTATTCTCTCACAATTCTGGAGGTTAGAAGTCTGAAATCAAGACATTTGGTAAGATTGGTTCTGGTTCCTTCTGTAGGGCTTTAAGGGCACTCTTCTAGCTTTTGGTGATTGCTGGCAATCCTTGGCATTCTTTCGCTTGTACAAGCATCACTATGATCTCTACTTCCCTTATCTCAGGGCATTTTCCTGTGTGTGTATGTGTGTCAAATTTCCTCTTCTTATAAGGACATCAGTCATAGATTAGGGTTCTCTTGAATTCAGTATGACCTCATCTTGACTTAATTACATCTGTGTATCAGTTTGCTATGACTGCTATAACAAAGTATCCCAAACTGGGGGACTTCAACAACAAAATGCATTGTCTTACAGTTCTAGAACTAGAAGTCCAGAATCAAGGTATAGACGAGGTTGATTCCTTACAACAGCTGTGAGGGAAGGATCTGTGCATCCGTTCCAGGTCTTTCACTGGCTTGTAGATGACTGTCTTCTCCCTGTGTCTTCACATCATCTTTCTTCATGTATGTCTGCTTCTGTGTCCAAATTTCCCTTTTTTATATGGATACACATCATACTGGAGTAGGACCTACCCCACTGACCTCATTTTAACTTAATTATTTCTGTAAAAATCCTGTCTTCATTTTGAGGTACTGGGGGTTTGGACTCCCATATATTTGGTGTG
>RCUC01066408.1:0-14156 GCA_003697995.1 Taxidea taxus jeffersonii
TTTTTTTTTTTTCTTTTCACTAAAGGACATAAAACAAACAAAATAACTTATATTTTCAACAGCAGTGCTGACACAACTAACTTCCTACGCATGGCCCTGTGCATACCGTAATTGTACATGTGCCTCCAGAAACCGGGCACAATTTTTCTCTGGTGTCCCAAATCCCCTAAACAGGGCAATTCTGATATTGGAGGTGGATCTTAAGGATCAAACATTTCCAGAAATGATAATACTGTAATATAAATCACAATAGAGTGTAGACCATTGATATCAGATTCCTAGGAATGGATTAGGATGGCTCAGTTAGGGATTTTGAGAATGAATGGTAAGGGCTCTTGTTCCTAGTCATTGAATGTTCAAAATGAGAAATAGAAAGGAGTGATCCTTGGTAAGTCTCGGCCTTTTCCTTTCTCACTGTCACTGTAGCATTTAGCATGGGTGAATTCTAGTATTGATATATATATGAGATAGTGAGCAATAAGCAAAACTGCCGCCATTCCAGAAGTGTGCATATCTATCTTCATTAATGCAAGTGCATTTAAATTGCACTGATTTTTCCTAATGCTGGTATATATTCAGAAACCTATAATTTATGGGCTATCTGTATTTGTTTGGTTCTTATATTTCTTTTGTTGATTATATTTTGGCAATCTGTTGATAATGGGACAGAAATAGAAGAAGAAATTGAAATTAAACATATATAGTATATTACTTAGCTACTTAAAAGTCTGGCAACAAAGGATATTTATTGCCTAACATAGAGATTAAAAATCATCAATAGAATGGAATAGGATCCAATATTATAAGCATTTAAGCAGTGATTGGAATTAAATATTAGTATAATTGATATAATGGATTTAGAGGTGATTAAACATAGGTCCCTTAATTTTTTAAGGTTATGAGAATTTTACATAATGCATACTTTTCTCAGCCTAACAGGATATTAGGAAGCAATATCAAAGAATTGAAAAATCATAATTAAATTTAAATGCTTTTCTTCTGTAACAACTCCAGGATCAGCTAGAATCAATTTTGGTTTAAGAAATTGAGGCACAAGGAATGGAATGCGTTTTTTTTTTCCAGTCTGTCAGAGGACTTGGAAGCAAGTTGGTCTAATGGAAAACTCACCACTCTAGGAATTGAGTTGTGGTGTTTAGGCTAGAGCTGTCATTGCTTATTGACCATAGATAATTCATTTAGTTGGACTTAAGAAAATATTTTCTGAAGTTTACTACACACCCTGTGTAGTGCTAGGCTCTGAACACAAAAAGATGAATGATGAATGCAACAGTCTGTCTTTTGCATTTTGTCATCTGCCTTCTTGAAGGATGTGAGCATTTTAAAATAGTGGAGAAGACCATGCATTTAAAAGATATATCCTGGGCAACGTCATTAGACTTGAAATTGTCCTTATTTATTCCTCAGTGTTGGAGTAAAATAAGTATTCCATTGAGAATGAAAGGCAATATACATGTAAAAAGATTGTATTGTAGTTTAGTGTGATAACATGAAAGATCATGAGAGTTATTCTAAATATTTTGGACTTTATTCACTCAAGCACACTTATAATTCAATATAAATATTTCCTGATATATACTTTGTCATGTTCTATTTAATTTTTTGAAATTTTTATTGATGCATAGTTGATATATTAGTTTCTGGTATACAACACGATGATTTGACAATCAGTACTCAATGCTCACCATAATAAGTGTAGTTACCACTTGTCACCATGGAACATTATTACACTATTATTGACTATATTAACTATGCTCTGCTTTCCGTCTCTGTGACTTACTTATTTTGTACCTCTTAATCCTCATCACCAATTTCACCCACCCCCCACCCTCTCTTCTCTGGCAACCAGTTATTCTCTGTATTTATGAGTCTGTTTCTGTTTTATGTTTGTCCCTTTGTTTTTCAGATTCTCCATATAAAGGAAATCATATGGTATTTGTCTTTCTCTGTCTGATTTATTTCACCTGGTGTAATACCCTCTAGATCCATCCGTGTTGTCTATAACTACTAAAGTGAAGAAATAAATGTAGCTGACAATACAGGCTGGGGCAGATAATAATATGCTGCGAATGCCAGTCATCTTGCTTAGGTAACCAGTAAGTATTTTTAGCTCAACAGAACTATGATTAATATGGAGGAAGCTTAAAAGCAGGGAATCTGTTTGGAGTCAAACAGACCTCCATTTCAATCCCGCTTCACCACTTACAAGATGTGTAGCCTTGGAAGAGAAGCTTCAGTTCTTCAAAGTTTTGTATATTATCTGTGACATACACATAACATTTGAGTTAATGAATAGTGCCTGGCATACCAGAAGTACAAAATGGCAGTTATACAGTTATTCTTCCTGGAGGCATAACTGTGGAAGTAAAGGAAACTAGTGGAAGATCTTTACAGAAGTAGCATTACCACAATGTGTTAATAAAATGAATTTGAGTGTATTTGAAAAACAATCCATTAAACACCACGCATATGTAAAGGTAAAGTGTCCTCACTTCCAGATTTATCTAGAGCTCAGGAGGTTCTTGAGACATGATACATTTAGTGCTAAAAGTGGGAAAATTTCAGGTAGGATGGGAAGGAATAATCACCCTGTATAAGGGACTTTCCTCACATCAACTCTGTGAGGAAATCTGATTACCCATAATAAACAGCAAAAAATCAGAGTTCAAGCACAGGTTTTCCTGATTATGGAGAGGCATCCAAAGTGTTTAAATACAGTGGTTCCAAAGTCAAGCTACCTGCTTTAACTACTGACACAACCATCTGCCAAAAGTATGGCTTTCAGCATGTTATTTAACTACTGCGTCAGTTGTCCCTGTAAAATGAGGCTGTTAATGAATTTTCTCATAAATTGGTGTCGGAATTAAATGAGATAGCATATATAAGCAGTTTCGATTGGTACTCACACATGGTAAAGTACCAAAAGAACATGTGTTGTGGTTAAGCAATATATTACCCTTCTATATAACCAGTACTCTGTAAGATAACAGATGATATACCCTCAAATGAGAGGGTATAAGGGGTTCAGTTTCTGTCCTTTGAGTGTGACTCATCAGATGGGTAATAATGATCATGTCTAATAGGCAACTGAAAATACACACTCGGTGCTCATATGAGCAGAGATCATGTAGAGATCTAGCACATTATACAAGATAATGGCTAATGACGTGGTAGGATATGGGTGGATCTCCTAAAGAGAAAGGTATGTGGTGAGAAAAAGCTACTGCCAGCACAATAATGATGTCAGGAGGAAAATATCGATTAGATACTTTCAGGCATTGAGTCTGGGATGACTACTAAGCTTTTTTTTTTTTAACAAGGAGATAAAAATGCAACTTCAATATGCATTATGCAAGTTACATAATGCCTAAGGGATGAAGATGTAGGGCTGCAAGTGGGGAGCAGTGGGGAGCAAGAAGCAATTGAACTTACATGGTTCTCTGAGGGCCTTAAGGAAAGTTTAAAGCTTAAATTTTAAATTCAAGTACATGGAAGATTTTATGTGTTACACTGAATGAAATGAATTAGATAATAAAAGTATACATACTTCTTTGATAATTCAGAAGGCACTTAAAAACATTGTATTGTGTTTCAAGTTGATTTTTTTTTAAAGATTTTATTTATTTATTTGACAGAGAGAGAGAGCACAAGTAGGCAGAGAGGCAGGCAGAGAGAGAGGAGGAAGCAGGCTCCCTGCTGAGCAGAGAGCCCAATGCGGGGCTCTATACCAGGACACCGAGAGCATGACCTGAGCTGAAGGCAGAGGCTTAACCAACTGAGTCACCCAGGCGCCCCTCAAGTTGATTTTTTTAAGCCACTGTTACATGATAAGTTTAGAAGTTCTGGCTAATAAAACATTTTAACTGATACCATTTTGAATAAGAGAAAAGTTAGTAAATGTAACAGAACAGAAACACAATGGAATAAAATCCCAACACATGGTACTACATGTACTTTCAAAAATACTCCTGATCTAAGCATTAATGCAAATAACTTATGCACCAAGAACATCATATTAACAATTCTTTGAGTTCACCATTTTTCATTTTTTCTTCTCAAAATGGATTTCTTAACTTGGCTTCTTTTTCATTGAGTCTGTATTTCTGC
The DNA here is from genome assembly GCA_003697995.1 of Taxidea taxus jeffersonii. Lineage (NCBI taxonomy): Eukaryota > Metazoa > Chordata > Mammalia > Carnivora > Mustelidae > Taxidea > Taxidea taxus. The sequence goes on from RCUC01066408.1 coordinate 4,126, forward strand.
CAGGAAGCTATGTGTAAAATCTCTCCTCAGAATTACTGGCGAACTGAAAGGAATGGGCAAAATATGGAGGAGGAAACGTTAAGTGGTGGAATAGGAGTGGCAACTTCAAATATCTTTTGTAACGAGAAATTTTCTTACATCAGACTATATCAGAATAGTTTAGGAAGAATTCTTTGAGGAAACTGAGTTACTCCCCAAAACCAACATGACCAGCTCATTTGCAAATGAGCAAGGTGTTAGGCCAGTATAATCCCATCCCCCACACTCTGGTTTGTTACGCATGCATCTTCATCAGTACCGCTGTGGGAAGTGCCAAACTGGCATATGTGATTAGGAATGAAATGATCTTAGTTGATTTTTCTGGCTGCAGAATTCATTTCAGGAGACCCAAGACAGGGAGTGGTGTGTGGGAGTTGATAGAAAGGACTTCGACATTAAAAATAATACCCCTCTAAAACTCAGAGAACGAGCCAGCAAACCAATGTGCCTTGGCACACATCCCTAATGGTGTTCTCTCTGTATTGGGAGTAATGCAAATCATCACGGACTCGAATGATATTCCTGTGAAAGTTTTAATTTCATAAGAAAGAGAATAACCCATAATCATTGTGGTATCAATACATAAAAACAGACTAACATGAGTCATAGATTAACTGTTGCTTCTAAATTTAACACCCTGGGGAGGGAAAGCCAGGTAATTGTGCTTTATCACTGATCAGTAAGCACAGATTTGTATTTTTGTGGATATCTGTATCGGCATGCAAAATCTTTAGCCAAGAGGTCCCTTCTAACACCTCATACATTCTATAATATGATAGTCTGTCTGTAGGTTGGAAAGGAGAGCTGCGTATTTATCCTCTTCTAATTTTCAAAACCCTGAGTACAAAGATGACTTCTACTGAAAATCATAAGTAATTGTACTTATTTGAGTATATATTAGAAACATTCAGAACTACTTAGCACAGATGTTGAAAATGTTCTGTTTATCCCATTATGTATAATCAGATTAACCTTTCCTTTTGTGCTATAATTATTACACAAAATGGCAAGGTTCATTTGGTGAGACAGGGCTTTCTTTTAATGAGCTCACTTATGTAAATCTCTTGATTAAAGGAGAAATAAGAGAAATGGGAACAATTAGTTTTTTGTCTGCCCAAGTTGTGCTAATTTGAATCAGCTAAAATTAGAGAGGGGCTCAAGTGGTTTACTTTGAACCTTAGATCACCCTCTTGTATAGTTCCACAACTAACACTGAAGTTTTGCCCATAATACTTTAACCTGTATTTCTGAACATTAATTTCTAAACTGGAAATTTTGCTTGACTTTCTTTTTTCAATAATCCTCCTTACAATCTCCTGGAACAATCTGCTTAAAATATTTCTGAGCATATAACACTTCTCAAAAAACCTCTAATGGCTCCCTACTAATATATGAATTATAAATGTCTCACCTGGCGTTAGACATGCATATAGCAACTTCATAATTTTTCCAGAGATTACCAATTAGTAGCTAACACTATCAGTCTTTGGCAAGCATAATTTGTTTGATCTACAGAGTGTTTTGAAAATAGTTACTCCTACTTAAAAAGTAGAAAAGATCTCATTAAAAAAAAAAAAATACAACACATATTCTAGCAACAACTTTACCCATTTCAACGAAACAACAGTTATAGCTAGGACTTTGCTCTGTCCTTTACTCAGGGGTGTAGACCTTCTGGCTTGCCATAACCATTGTCTTATAACCAGCCCACTTCACTCACTTCACCTGCCTGTAAGTATGGTAGTTTGCAACCCCCCAATTTTTACTCTTCTCCTGCAAGAATCATGATAAATCACATTGATCTTACCCTGATCATCCCCATCTCTGTGCCATTCTACCCAGAGTTGCTCACCTGGTGCCTTTGCTAATATATACCATCATTTTAACACCCCTTCCAAGTTCTTCTTTTCAAGAATGTTCCCTAATTCCTTCTATCCTCAAGGATTATGCCTGCTTTGACTTTTTACATTTCACATTATCTTTTTCTTAAGGTTTTGTTTATTTATTTGATAGAGACAGATTTAGCGACAGAGCAAGAGAGAGCATGAGTGGGAAAGAGAGGGAGAAGCAGGCTCCTTGCCAAGCAGGGAGCCCAGAGAGCCTGATGTTGGGCTCAGTCTCAGGATCCTGGGATTATGACCTGAGCCAAAGGCAGATGCTTAACCAACTGATCCACCCAGGCGCCTCTCAGCATTGGGTCTTGAAATCAGCCTAATTCCTAATTTTCTGTGTAGTTTACTTCCTAAAATACATTATAAGCTACTTGATGATTGGGACAATTTATCTTTTTATATATCCAGGCAAGGGACCAAATTATATAAATCATAGGCAATCAATAAATGTTGGAAATTGAACTATACTAGATAATCTTTTGGGTACTAGAAATCTAATTAAGAAAACGTTGCCTTTTCCAATGTTATAGTCTAGTGTGGAAAGACGATCTTACAGGATGAAAACCATAGGACAATATAATATGAAACAGACTGTACATTGTTTTTAAAAATATTAATATCACTAATTAAATACCTACCTTCCAGGCCCTGGTCTAATTACTTTCCTTGAATTAATACCTATAATCCTCACAATTATATGAAGCAGGTTCTTAGAGAAACAGAGAGTTTATATACTTTCATAAAGATGTCTGGGTTACATTGATGGAGTCAAGATGCGAACCTAGCCTCTGTGAGTGAAGGTGGCATAAGAATGGAGTGAATCATTTGTATTGTGAATCTAAGAGGGCTTCCTAGGAGTGACATGTGGATTTCCTCTTGTAATGGAATCCATCATGCAGAGAAGGGTAAAGCACTCAGGCATAGCGTGTACAATACAATCAGAAGCACAGGAGCTGGAAAGTACATGATGTGTTCAAGGCTTAGTGAGCAGCTGTGATTAGAACACCAGATGCGGCAGAATGAAGTGAGAGATGCAAAGGAATGCAACCTATTCCTCTGGACAATGGAAAGCATGGACAGTTTATATAGGCATGATGTGATCAAATGAACTTCTTCAAAGCTCTGGCTAATGTCCTAGGGCTGGACCACCATCAAGGATGCAAAAGTCCAAATGAGACTTCTTGAGGGTTTGAACCAGGCAATAAACTCAGATGTCAATCAGATAACAAATGAGAGTTAGATTTTAGGAAACCTGGGAGTAAAGGGTATGATACAGCTTTAAAATGTCAATCTTAATCGCTGATGCTATTACTAGGAAAGTCAGGAGGAAGACAAGATTTGAAGCAGTAGGAGATAGGGAAGAGACTTTGTAAATACATCTCAGGTACCTTATCAGATTTTTTTCCCCTTTAATACTCAGTAGCTCAAATTGAACCCATAACTGAGAAAATTCTAGTTCTTTTGGCATCGAGCACAAGTTTTCCTTAAAAACTGTCAGGCTCTATCAGTTAATTTTATTTTTTTTGTCAGAACCCTTTGCAGAGTTTTCTAAGTACCTCGTGCACATGTTTGTAACTCCAGAGTCTCTGTCTTAATAGTCTTCTATATCACACAACTGATAACACATTCATCTTATTTACTCCCCTCCATTATGAAGTCTGTTGCCAGTATTCCAAGAGAGTTTTACCGACTTTCTGGTTGTAGGATCCCAGGAAGGAGATAGAGCGCCCTTCCTGGTTATCAGATACGTTTCTTACGATGTGTCTGAAAGTCAGATGTCTGAAAGTTTAGTCATAGACTTCTCTAAGGGAATTTGGCAAACAAAAAACTATCTCAAGTTATGGTATAATATTACCATATGTATGTACATAATAGCTAGATTAAAGTAAAAAATTAAAATAAATTTCTAAAGAATTTTTAGCTCAATATACTTTCCTAGGCCATTTGAGGTTGCAATTTTAGGAAAAATAAATGTTAACATCAAAGATAATGCTTCCTCCTGTGTTTTATTTGTTGGATGGATGTTTGCTGAGTACATCCTCTGTGATAAATATTGCTCTAGGCACTGGGAATATGGAATTGAGTAAAATAGACATGGTATCTCCGCTTATGAGTTTACAGTCTAATAGTGCAGACAGGCAACAAATACCAGCCTTTGCAAGGGGCTTGAGTAGAACGTTGCAATAATGTTGAGGGTGATGGTATCTTACTCTTGTTTTTTAATATCAACAGAAATTTAATAACTATGCTTTTTTTCTTGATTAACTTTTCCCTAGCCAGCTGTATTCTTATCAGACGTTAAGTGGACAGGAGTAGTTTACCTTGAGATTGAAGGATAGTTATGTTGAAAGCAATAACTTCAAAGTTCTATTTCTTCACACACTAAATGATATGTTTAGACACAAGCTTCAGTGGTACAGTTCCACAATATTATGTTTATTCTTTGGTTTACTCTTTTTCTTGACAGCTTCCCTAACATACAATAAATTAGCAAATGTCAAAGAAATGCGCTCTGGGGACTGAGACTGTTCTTCATCCAGCCCACCTACTAGTGCCATCTTTGCTTTAGTTTTACCATCTCTAGCGTCAACAGTTTCATTTTTCTATTTGTAACATTTTTAGAATGCAACAAAATTCAAAAATACAACAAATATCCATATTCTTGCCAAAAAACACTGCTGGAAATGCCATTTAAAAATCTGACGTTATTGAGTACATGCCAAGCACTATGCAACAGAAAATTATATAACATCACTAAAACAGAGAACTTTGGACTGGAAGGCCGTGCCACCATGGGGGAAAAAAAAAAAAAAAAAATCTCAGCACCAGAGAGGTGATCTAGGGTTGTAGCAGATTACAGGTTGTATATTTTTTTTAAAAAATCAAGAACAATTTGTCTTGGGGTTAGAAAGAAAACAAGCTAAAAATAAACATGAGCGTTAAATTAAGCTGCTCAGAGCTGTAATCCAGACTCTTTCTTTGTACCTTTGAGCGGTCAACCTTTAGGCTTACTCTTAATGATATAAATGATGTGAATATTAAACAAATTAAGGCTTCTGGCAGAGAAATTGTAACGTAGAGAATGCTGACTAGTTTCCCTTACCTTTGGCCTATGCTTGCCATTTGACCTTGCTTGCCAACACCCCACCCTCTCTTCGCCCCCAAGCACCATGCATATTAAAAGCCTAAAAGCTGCAAGGGAAATTAAAATACTGCCAGGGACCCACCCCACCCCGACCAATCAGTCTCCAAGGATAGAGCCAGAGTATCAGTCTAAATTTTGATAGCTCCTCCGGGATTCTGCTGTGCATCCACGCTTTGGAAATACTGTTCCTTCTCTCTTCTTTCCCATGAACAGGGTTTAGGGTATGTGCAGAGAAATCTCTTCTCAATTCCTGTGACTTGCATAAGACTTTGATGAAGGAGAGAAGGAGTGAATTATCTCTCTGTCCCCAATAACAACTTCTGCTTCTATGTGTAGCACAAACTCTAATTTCTCAAGGTGTGGATTTGGAGCACACACATCAAAATAACTCTGAGTTCTAGTGAAAATTACAAAGGATTGATACCAGCCCCCAATCTCCTGAATCAGAATTTCAATAAGAGTGATGCAAGTGCAGAAATCCCATTTTTTAATAAAGCCCCTTAGAAAATTTCATGACCTAAACTTTGAGATTCACTCCTCCAAGTTAATGCCTTAAGCTTTTTTGAATAATGTTTCTTTGTTTTGTTTTGTTTTTTCTTTCTCAAATTTTCCTAACCTGGGAAAGATCTGTTTTGTGGGTACAAACATATTGCATTTGCTATTGTGTAATTTCTATTTAAAATATGATCTAGCTCAGTGAAATAATCAGATAAATTAAAGAGAGAGTTCTGTAGAGTATGGAAATCTTCTATCTATTACTTAAAGCTTAGAGACAAGTATATTTCATAAGCCATTTGCCATCTGATTGATCTAACTGGTTAAATCTGTCAGAAACAAAATTAAATTCAAACACCTTTTTTTGTCTTCTTTCTTTCTTTCTTGGTTTCTTTCTTCCTTTTTCTTTTTTCTTTTTCCCTTTTTCTTGTGTGTGTGTGTGTGTGTGTGTGTGTGTGTGTGTAGTACTCTAACAGATTTTGTACCTAGGTCTCACTTGGAGAGCCAGTGAGCCCTTTTGGTTTCTATTTTACCAACATTTTTTTTTTTTTTCAGGAAGGCCTTCCCTGATCTCTGGATTCATAAGGCAACTCACTCTAGGTTTCCAGCACCCTGTGCCATGCTCATCATTTCTTATTGTTATCCCTTGTTTAATTGTCTGAACTCCCCACCAGGCAGGGAGATGTGAGAGTGCACATTCTCATTTGTCTTGCTCACCATGGTTTTTCCAACTCTACGGGGGTCCCAAACCCCATGGAGGCATTCCTTGAGTGAATAAAAATTGTTGTCTCCCCCCACCAAAAGTTTGAATGTGTTTGAGAATGTAGGCACAAAGTAAGACTGTTTTCATGAGGCTGCTGACCTTTAAGCATTTCTGTAGAGAAGCAGTGCCTATCCTCTAAGAGAGAAATTATAGTTGTTCTATGTGAAAGTAGGCTACCTCATCGCCACACTGGGGGCTATTTTGGTTTTTACCATTTAATCTTCTACTGGTTTTGAATGCCATTTGTAGCCAGTTTTATGTAAATTATGCCAATTGCTTCTTATAGAGGAAAACCTGTAGTTCTGTAGTCTTCTAGATTCTTGATTTTTTTTCCCCCTCACAAGCTTATTTGATGTTCAGGTGGACAGAACAAACTGACACAGCCTGAGTTGTGTATACATGCAACATTACTGATAAGGCTTAAGGGATGTAGGAAGTAAGCAGGTACATAAGCCCTGTATTATATTACCAATTTTGCTATCATCTTTTATGTGAAACATTTTAGTTTGTTTTTTCTTTTCACATTTAAATTTCTATCATTACTTTCCAATATTTCTTTAGGTACCCTAATATTTTTTTGAATAAATTACAAACCCTACATAAATGCCAAATGCAGTATGAAAGTAACAGATGTCATATTTACCACCTCCTTCCAGAACATTAAAAGAGAGAGCAAATGAGATTGAAGCTAACAGCAACCCCATACCTCTGAGAAAGAAATGCTACACTGACTCAGTGACTTACTGGGTTTTATGACCCTTAGTTTACATACCATTAGCTAATAGTCCAACTAGCACAACTTCATTTCTTTCACACCTTCATTTTAAAGCTTCAGTGTGAGGGGTGACAAATTTTATGCTGATTACTGTGTTTATTTTCAGATTACTAAAATAAAGTAAGGAGGAAATGGCCAAGTTTTTATTAACTATAATTTTCTGATCTTGAAAGAATACCATGTAAAATATTTTAATATAACAGGCAAAGTGAAAAACTGTAATGTGTGCTGTTTAAGCATGTCTGATTACCAAAAAAAGAAAGAAAATTATATGTTTATTTTTAAAAATGGCTGCCTTTGAAATTAAGGAAACTTGACCCATGCCAAAATGTTATTGATTAATATTGATTAATAATATCGATAATATTAATTAATCAATATTGATTAATAACATTGATAACATTATTAATCAATATTGATTAATAATATTGATTAATAAAATGTTATTGATTAATGATCAATTTTATTTTTTCTAAGTCTAGTTCTAAAACACACACACAATATCATCATAAAATTATTTACTATTGATTTTGTCTGAATGTTTTGTTTGATTGCTATTGCCTATTTGTTACTGTGTGGTAAACCATTAATTTCTATATTTGAAGATCTGATTCAAATATGACAACAGTCGCCTATATCTCCTCTCAGTTGTTGTGACTAAACCAAGTTATACATATTTAGTTTCTTAATATTCTCTCATAATTGAATCTCTCCTGCTGCTTAATTACTGTGGTAGTTCCTCCAATTTGTCTGCTAAGAAATGGTGGTGGTGGGGATTGATGTATTAGATCTTAAATTGTCTTCTAAAACTGCAAAATGGAAGGTTGGAGTGTGACTGTGTACAGCTATGTATATTTTTGATGAAGTTTCTAGTGTTCGGAGTTCTGAGTTTTAAGTTGTTCACCCTCATCCATTAATAATTTAACATCCCCAGAATGCTAAACCAGAATTAATAATGTGGAGTTAAAAATATTAATTAAAAGACAATATAAAATTAAGTGTAAAGCAAGAGCACAAGGTATGTTTTGTTTATGGTTGCAGAATTATATAATAACTCCAATAATTAAAAGTAATATTTAATTTCTGTTTTATATTATGACTATTTGATGATTTCATGTAATTCTTTGGTATGATTACTTTATTATATATTCATAATTATATTTTAAACATCAAAATACCCTGTATTTGATTCTGACTTTATTTTGGCAAAATTGTACTACTATCTTAAACCTTTTTAGTAGCAATTTGCCTTTTTTCAGGGTTATACTGAGTCTTAAGTTTAATAAGGGAAAAAGAAGTTAATAAAGTTGATCTAGAACATGTTTGCAAATAGACCTTGAGTTGTGTTCTTGGATTCAAAATATGGACATATATCTCAAAACTGGCATTTGTGAATTATAGATTTATAAAGAATAAGATTTAAATATATGGAAATTTTTCTTTTTTAAAAGGTGGAAATATAATTCAAGGAGCAAAAGCAATTCTATCATTATTTATTTCAATCTATAAACAAAATTTTTGTTTATTAACTAACTGTAAGTTACTCTATTTATAGCACAAAATAAATGAAAGAACATACAAGCCATGTCTAATTTTTCCTAGAATTTGAGAGTAATTCAGTCACTGTAGCATTGGATCAATAATTTTTACAATGTTTTCAATGGACTTTGGTCCTGAGCCTTTGTATGACATTTAGAACCTCAATATGTATTTTTTTTAACATTGCAGCAGCATTACAATTATTAAGCAGGTATATGTGTTTATGTAATGAGGACAATTAAGAAGGTGGTCATTATTTAAGGCAGTTTATTCTCATATCTGGATGAAGTTTGTCATGATTCCGATCACAGTTCTAAGAGCATGATAATGCCAAGTTATAACCTCTAGATTATAGATTTAGTCTCCTTAACTTCAAAGGCAGGATAATAATATTTACTTCATAAACTTGTTGTGAAGCTTAAATAAATTTGTATAAATAATTTACTATATCATCTGAGACCATCATCATCATCATCCCTAGACAATGGTGCAGTAATCCTTCCAAAGCAGACCAGATGTATTTTCATGTGAGACTACTGGGCAGTTTCCAAGAGGGCAGAAAAAAAGTGGTCTCTTTTATGTCTTGTTATAAGGATGATAAATACATCCTAGAAGGCATCAGAAATTACAAATTACTTTATTACTTTTTATAATTTTTATTACTTTTTGTGCAGCTTTTCAAATGACAGGAACAGATCTTAACCTAAGTTAGGTCCCATGATAAATAGTATAGTTGTAGAGAATTATATTCAATAGGGATAATACAGCATAATAATCTTGTGTAGGAAAAAATAAACTACACACAAGAAATAGACAATTTTCATGGTGTAAACCCAGCTACAAAGAGTCCATAGTTCATCGTGGACAATCATTCCCACATATGCCAGTACTAGCCTTAAATAATCAAACATTGTTTCTTAAAATGTTACAGAAAGGAGAACTTAGAGTAATGTTATTGGAACTATTCAGTATTTGAAAAGAGACTTAGGGATTAAAAAAAACTATCAAAAAGACTATCAAAGATGATGAGTGTGCAGAACAAAGTCTATGAAAAATTATTTAGCAAGAAAAATAAAAGGCAGAGATGGAATGTAATCATCTGCAGAAATATGAGGCCCAGAAAAGAAGTAACAAGATGCTTTTCTCATCTATTGTCATTTAATATCTCCTTTCCTGTTCAAATTTTATGAGAATTGTATCTTTATGTTCATTGTGGTTTTTAAAGAGTACCACTTGTTCCCTAAGGATGTCTAAGAGAGAAGATTATGCTATTTTTCTTTGTTTTTCAGGAACAATTCAATGGTAATGAGCCCACATTCTTCAGTATGTAATTTTAGGAACTTCCTAATCTTGTAGACCCAGGACAAGGATGAGGTCAAATGA
>RCUC01066411.1:0-18964 GCA_003697995.1 Taxidea taxus jeffersonii
AGGTTAAACCAAGAACACTTATAAATAGGAAATCTCATAAAATTTAAGATTGCACTGTTCGTAAAATTTACCATTATATCATGTGCTACTAAGAAAAAAACTGTCATGCCCATTTCAGAAATGTTAAAATGTGCATCTTCAAGCCATGATATACAACAGTTCATATCAATTTTCCTCTTTTACCAAAATCACCTAGAACAATGGTTTTTGTAATCTCCTTGTTGGTTTTTTTCCCCAGAATTGATTGCCTTGACTTTCTCACTTGTAACCTTTTGCAGATCAGGCTCTTCATGATTCTCAAGAAATCGCAGTGGCCCCTTTCTCCAGGACTATTTGAATTGTAAGGCAAGGACGCTTTCAAAAAAGCACATTTAAACACTTGGGGGAGGGGGGAGCACATTTAACAATATAACAATTTTATGTTTCAAAAGTGAAAAAACAAGTATTATAGATCCTGCTCCCCCTTTGATAAATGGTCTCATTATGCCAAAAATAAGTGAAAGCATAATGAGACCATTTATCAAAAGGCAGGTAGGATCTTTTTTAAGTTGAAAAATGGCTGTAACTTCTGATAACGAACACCTAGCTACCTGTCAATTCTTTCACCTTCCTTCAAAGTTTATCAAAATACTACCCCTTCTCCACTAAATTTTCTATATTTTAATTTTGCCCAAGCAAGTATTACACTGAGCAAGAGTGCCAAATAAAAATATGATCAGAAGTGGGGCTTCTATAGAATTTCATCTCCACAGAATCATTTACAGCAAGGGGCAAACCAGCTTTTCTGAAAAAAGGTTTCCAACCCCATTGTTTTCTTCTCTTACAAAGGACTAATAACAGAATGAATAGGAATCCATCATCTTCACAGAATCAAAGTTTAACTTACAGTTACTAATGCTCTCTAGGCATTCAGACATATTTACACTAAAATATAACAGTATCAGGTTCTGTTCATCTTTCAACCGTACAGCGGAAAGCCTGGTCAAAGTTCAGTTAGTCGCATCACCCACCTTTCGATCTAAACAAATGTATTTATGGGAACATATTTTTAATATTGCTCTAGCTCTTCCATGGTCACTAACAAAAACAAAAAATCATGAAGTAGGTTCAAGAAATCGGCGAAGTCACAGGAAAATACATGCTTAAAACAAAATATAGAGCACAGGCTAATGAAATGGATAATTTGAGAGCACCTGCCCTATACCTAACCAATAATACAACTCCATCTAGGCATAAGGTAATAGCAAGAAGTGCTTAGAGAGCCGACACAAGACTGACTCTGGACTTTCCCCTGGGAATAATATTAAATCCACTCAAGATAGAAGGTCAATGACAAAAGACTACAATGCCGGCAAGTGAAGAGAGCCCAGGCAAAAGCGAACCCCAACTGTCCTGAAGAGCCGGCCTCACAGTCCGGAACTGTGCCACACTTCTATACCTGGGCCCATCCCACCGCACCCCGCTTCCAGGCCTAGGTTATCCAAGAATTGGAAGTTAAACTCCTTCCTTCCTCGGAGACCGAACCTCCTTAGCCCCTGCCCTTCCCCGCTCACAGATATTTCCCCCCACCCCCGAAATACGGCCAGGGAGCGGGGAGAGGAGAGTCGCTAGAGAAAAGTGCACCCCGCTTCCGGCCGCTGCCGCCTCCCGGGAGACCCCGCGGCGCTCGGGACAGGGGCCGGGATCCAGGCCAAAGGGAGTCGCAGGCCCGGTCCTCACCGACTCCCAAGAGCAAACCCCGGGCGACGAAGCGCAAGATCACTTACTAATGGGAGCTCTGCCAAAAGTTCCCTGCCATGGAACACAGCTTGCCCTGATAAAAAAGCACCAGCCGGCGGAGCTGCTCGCGGAGCGACCATAGACCCAGCCCGCCCGGTAACCGCGCTCCTGGATCTGATCTGCTCGGCTCCGCTCCGCGGCGGCTACGGTGAGAGGAAGAGGATGGCACTCTATTCTCCTTGACGCCGGCCGGCAACACTCTACAGTGTAAACCCGTTCCTATGGATAAAAGTTCCGGCCCGCCCCGCAGTAGCAGAGGAAGCCAGCCGGCGGGGAGCAGATAGCCTGTGGGCGCGCTGATGGGGCGGGAGCTAGTGCTCACAGAAGGCTCCCGGCGTCCGGAGGCTCTCGCGAGAGTTTCATACCGGTTCCGGCTTAGAGCTCGCGAGCTGTTTTCTGTGAGCTACATCCATTCAGCGAGTGGGGAGGAAACCTAGGCTGGTGTGGGATCTTGTTTCTTCATTTTACAGGCCGCCAGTATGGCACTCGTTAAAATCTAAGATTTCCTGACTTAAGTTCTTTCTCTTGTTATTGAGAAGAGGAATAAAGCTTATTTTATCCTCAAGGAGCTACCAAAATTTGCCTGCACCAAGCCGAATACTTTCTTAATGGAGTCCTTTAGGACTGGAATGCAAACTTTTAGAGCAGCAATGCGTTTCGGTGCCAGAGACTACCGGTTTTGCAGAACAGTGAAAAACATTTTTCCTTTATTACGTATGTATGCATGTATGTGTATTCACATATAGATGCCAAATAGAAACATACAGCCAAAATGCAATAATTTAATTTTACAAGGTGAAAATACCCTGTATTTCCCATTTTTATTATCATTGTGACATTGCATTTAAGTCTTACTCTTGTAAATAATTGGATACACCTGAAAGCTGTTCGTAGACGACCAATGTTCTGAGCAGCTTACTACATTATTTTTCAGCTAAGCGAAATAAGAGAAAGAAAAAAAAAGACAAAAAACCAGGTTCTTAAGCATAGAGAACTGGTGGTTGCCAGAGAGGAGGTGAGTGGTGAAGGGTTAAAAAGGTGAAGATGATTAAGAGAACACATATCAGTGATCAGCACTGAGTAATGTATGGAATTGTTGAATCATTCTGTTGTACACGTGAGACTAATACTGGAACAAAAAAAAACAAAGGTAAAATTAGAGAAAACCTTTTTTAAAAACATTATTTTTTTTAAAGATTTTATTTATTTGATAGAGATCACAAGAAGGCAGAGAGGCAGGCAGAGAGAGAGGAAGAAGCAGGCTCCCTGCTGAGCAGAGAGCCCGATGTGGGGCTCCATCCCCAGGACCCTGAGATCATGACCTGAGCTGAAGGCAGAGGCTTTAACCCACTGAGCCACCCAGGAGGCCCTTAAAAACATTATTTTTCACATTGTGGGTGGAGACCAATTAGGGTGTAGCGACACTGTAAGTCTGATGAGCATTTTCCTGAATGAAATATAACTGTCAGAAGCAGCAGGTATTACAGTAGTATTATTTTAAAATTTTGTTTCATACACACACACGCATACACACTGGGCCCAGATGTGAAATGCATGTCAGTGACTTAACATAAAAATATTTTATATGTAAATAAAATCTTAAAAAAAATATTTTATATGTCGCATGTCACTACCATAAAGTCTGATGTGGATTAGATTGACCTCCTTGGTGGTTGTCCTCCAGATCTTTAAGGATCTAGCATATTTTCATCTTTCAACTATTGCCTCTTGGTTCTTTGCTTCTAGGCTTAAAAATCTTTCCAAAGAGAGGCACCTGGGTGGCTCAGTGGGTTAAAGCCTCTGCCTTCAGCTCAGGTCATGATCCCAGGGTCCTGGGATGGAGTCCCGCATTGGGCTCTCTGCTTATCAGGGAGTCTGCTTCCTCTTCTCTCTGCCTGCTTCTCTGCCTACTTGTGATCTCTGTCTGTCAAATAAATAAATAAAATCTTAAAAAAAAAAAAGAAAAAATCTTTCTAAAGAGAGCACAGAGGACTGTCACTGGCTCTTAATCAGTGTTAAGAGACTTGAACAAGAAACAGTACAATCCCTTCCTCTCCTGACCCATTGACCAGAATAGGCAGATGACTCTAATTTAACTGCAAGGGAGGCTGAGAAATGCAGGGGAACATGCAGTATGTTTGATGAACACTTATGTCTGCCACACTCCAGATCATAGTCAAAAAAGTTTGAAAAGTGGTAGCTTAAGAAACACCAGGCCACAGACTACTTCACAGAGGTTCCGAACTCCAACTCCCAGAGGTTTTGGCAGTTTAATATCTTTCAAAAGATAAGGACACAAATCAGTATTGTTAAATGTTTTGTTCATGTGCCCCTATTACACTCTGTTTCTACCACTAGACTAGCACTGTTTTATGTCTAATTATGTACTCTTCTTACAAAACTGTGAGCTCCTTCATCTTTGTATCTCTATCAGTTCAAGGCATAACATGGGGTAAGCACAGAAGATATTGGTATTTGAAAGTGATGTATAAATGGAGGGCAAAGTACTTAAAGAGAAAAAATGTAGTGTTACAGACAGAGGTTGAAAACTGAGTATTTAGAATGCAAAATAGGAATCAAATAAATGACTAAGGCCTTGGAGATCAGGTCCCTTTCTTCTGTGGATATTTTTGGGCAATTTACCAAAAATGTTACATAGAAATGCTTTCTGTCTGCAGCCCAGTTTCTGCTTCCCACCAGAACTTCATATTCCCAGCAGCGCTGGCACTCCCAGTGGCTGTTAAGTCCTGAATGAAGCTCAGACTTCATTAGTTTCAGGGCAAATCATCTCTGAAGATACCCTGTAAATGTAGGTTGAATTGAACTGACTTGAACCAAAAGCCAGCTTAATTTAAGGGTATCTCTGATGGGATAGAGCAATTTACAAAAGCTCTTAAAATGCCTAGAAATCCCACTTTACCTGGATGCAAAAGAAGATGAGGTATGTAGGCTTCTTAATTTTACTGATAGTTTTTTTAAACTTTTCTTTATAATTTTGTATTATTTCTCAGTCCTCACTACTCAATCACTTACTTAACTTGATCACCTACTGGAATTAATCAGTCTTGTCCCTTCTAATTTTTTACTTACCTTGTACTTTTCAAATAGGTATATGATCAATAAATTATTGATGCTAATATTGATTCTCCTGTGGATAAAAAAAGTTTTTATGCCTTTTTAAAAAAGATTTTATTTATTTATTTGATAGAGAAGGAACACAAGCAGAGGAGTGGGAGAGGGGAGCCCAACGTGGGGCTCGATCCCAGGACCCTGGGATCACGACCCTAGCTGAGGGCAGACACTTAACGACTGAGCAACCCAGGTGCCCCTTTATTCTTTTTCCTACAATGCCTTCTTCAGAAGTATGAATGCTATTCTCAGAAACTAGAACCTAGAAGTGGCTTTATCAAGCTTACTTAGCTGGTTAGTGGCAAAACAGCAAGAATCTAGTTCTTCTGATTCCCAGTGCAGTGAGCTTTTCATTATAAAACTATAATGATTAAACTATTATAAACACATTATTCCAGGCTTGTAGTAGAAGTTTCTCTTCCCAAACACTATTTTTGGAGGCCGTCTTCTCACTTTTTTTTTTTATTTGTCAGACAGAGAGAGATGAGTGAGAGGCCGGCAGAGGAAGAAGCAGGCTCCCGGCTGAGCAAGGAGCCTCATATGGGATTCTACCCAGGACTCTGGGATCATGACCCTGAGCCAAAGACAGAAGATAGACTCTTAACCGACTGAGCCTTCCAGGCATCCACATCTTCTCACTTTCAATTAAAGTATTCTTGTAATTTGCCTTGGTATTAATAGTCTTTATTGTGGAAATATCCTTTCCTCTATTAATCATTCACTATGCATCCCTTTATTTTCATTTCTGGATACAAGTATTTGTGGAAGATGAGTAACCGCTAACTTATGGTAAAAGATACTAGTTAAGAACTCAGTCTTGTGGGGCGCCTAGGTGGCTCAGTCATTAATTATCTGCCTTCAGCTCAGGTCATGGTCTCAGGGTCCTGGGATGGAGCCTGGCATTGCACTTCTTGCTCAGTGGGAAGCCTGCTTCTCCCTCTCCCACTCCCCCTTGTGAACCCTCTCTCACTGCGTCTCTCTCTGTCAAATAAATGAAATATTTAAGAAAGAAAAGAACTCAGTCTCTAAATTAGACTGATCAAGTTCAGGTAACAACTCTGCCACTTACTAGTTGTGTAGCCGTCTTAGCTCAGAATGCTTTAATAATACCACACACACTGGGGTGGCCTAAACAACAGACATTTATTTCTCACAGTTCTGGATCCTGGGAAGTCCAAGATCAATGTGTCAGCAGATTTGATTCCTGGAGAGAACCGTCTTCTTGGCTTGCAGGTGGGTGTCGTCTCATTGAGTCCTCACGTGGTGCAGAGAGAGACAATTAAGGATTCTGTCATGAAGGCCTCAACTTTATGATCTTGTCTAAACTGAGTTCCAAAGGCCCCATTTCTAAATACCCCTGGGTATCAGAACTTTCACATATGAATTCCATTCCGTCTATGCCAGTAAACTTGATCAAACTACTTAATCACACTGAACCTCAGTTTCATCATTTGTAAAACGGGGATAATCATAATTCCTAAGCCATAGAGTTCTGGAGAGGTTTAAATGAACCTTAAATGAAATTGGAATAGTGCCTAGTACATGGTAAGAGCTCAATAACTCTTACATTTTACTTTTTTTTTTACTTTTAGCTTTTATTACTTAAAACAAGTTTAGATTCTACAATCTGCACTATAAAGAACTCTGTTTTCAGAGACAAGGAAAATAGTGCTATCTTGATACAAAGATGTACTCTGCCCCTTAATTCTAGTCCTTGATACTTTAATCCTTCTGCACTCCACAGAGAAAAATAATCAAGTATGTTGATTCACAATGTGCCAATTTATTTATGCCATTAGGCATTTGTTCTGCCCTGTATACCTCTAGGTCTAGAATCCCCAAACAGTTTAAGGATTCCAGAATTCACTTTCTGGTTTCAGGGAGTCTAGAATGGCCTTTGAGAGAACACAGTGTATATCATAAAGAAACCTGGGAGCCAGAGCCTAAAATTCTTATTGCCTGAAGAGCCCCAGGACCAAAAAATGGTCAATTTTTAAGAAGATTCCCTAGAACAAAAAAGAAATCCAAATAATAGGTAAACACTTCAGTCCGGTCAAGGTGATCCACCTGGGGGGATGCCTGTCAGGATTGTGATTGCAACTTAAAGTTAACACTAAGTAATACATTATTTTGTTTAAACAAGAAAGGAAGAAAGGAAAATTTATGGAATATATAAATGGTCAAATTAGCAGAGTGTATGATTTTCCTATTGTTGCTATAACAAATTAAATAGTGGTTTAGAACAACACAATTTTTAATCTTATAATCCTAGATCTCAGAAGTCCTAAATAGGTGGGTCTCACTGAACTAAAATCAAGGTGTCAGCAGGGCTGTGGTCCTTTCTAAAAGCTCTGGAGGAGAATCTGTTTTTCTTGCCTTTTCCAAATTGCAGAGGCTGCCCACCTTCCCTGTCTCATGGCCCCTTTCATTTTCAAAGCAATAATGCCAATTAACTCTCACAAACCATCACTTAATTTTTTTCTTTTCTTATTTTTTAAAGATTTTATTTATTTATTTGACAGAGAGAGATCACAATTAGGCAGAGAGGCAGGCAGAGAGAGAGAGGAGGAAGCAGGCTCCCTGCCAAGCAGAGAGCCCGATGCAGGACTCGATCCCAGGACCCTGAGATCATGACCTGAGCCGAAGGCAGAGGCTTAACCCACTGAACCACCCAGGTGCCCCACAAACCATCACTTTGACATTGACTCTTCTGCCTCTTGTCCATACTTGAAGCTTGTGCTTATTACATTGGACCCACCTGAATAATCTAGAATAATCTATTTTAAATTCAACCAATTAGCAACCTTAATTCCATCTGCAATCTTAATTCCTTTTTGCCATTTAACCTAACATATTTACAGGTTCTGGGTATTAAGTTTGGGATATCTTTGACTACAGGGGACGGGGTGTTTTATTCTGACTTCTGCAGTACCTTCAGCGGCTCTGGCTCACAGACTTAAGTATCTAGGCTCTTCAGCAGGTATGTTCTTAGAATAGAAGTGGATACATCTGAGTGTTGTAACTTGATAGTACTAACTCCAACTAACTCCTATTAATCTAAATTGTATACTTACAAGCAATCTCCCAATCGTAATTGGTTTCTGAGTCTGCAACAATGAGAGATCTCCAAGCCTTGAGGAAGTCCATCTGTCTCAAACGATCAAAATAATGACTTTAAGGAACGCCTGGGTGTCTCAGTTGGTTAAGTGGCTGCCTTCGGCTCAGGTCATGATCCCAACGTTCTGGGATCGAGTCCCACATCGGGCTCCTTGCTCAGCAGGGAGCCTGCTTCTCCCTCTGCCTCTGCCTGCCACTCTGTCTGCCTGTGCTCACTCTCTCTGACAAATAAATAAATAAAATCTTTTAAAAAATATGACTTTAGGGATGCCTGGGTGGCTCAGTTGGTTAAGCGGCTGCCTTCGGCTCAGGTCATGATCCCAGCGTCCTGGGATCGAGTCCCACATCGGGCTCCTTGCTTGGCGGGGAGCCTGCTTCTCCCTCTGCCTCTGCCTGCCACTCTGTCTGCCTGTGCTCGCGCGCGCTCTCTCTCTCTCTAATAAATAAATAAAAATCTTTAAAAAATTAATTAAAAAAGTATATTTAAAAAAATATATGACTTTAATATACTTTTCTCTTCAAACCCAAACTCAGAATGGATCTTACCATCTGGCTACGAACCAAATGCTCTCTTCTTCCATTACAATCCTTTATCCCTGCAACACTTGTCAATTCCCTTCCTTCTTTTCATTCACTCTTAATTCAATCTATATATTTTAATTAGACTCTTTGGTTGCTAAAGTTTCAGAAATTTACAGTTCACTATAAAGAAACATGATTGACATTAGAATTGTACCTAGAAAACTGTCCTGAATTGAGGCTTATTTCTCTCTGTGTGTTTTCTGTTTTCTTGTTCCCAACTGGCCCATACAGTCTCCCCACTCTGTGTCTCCTTCATCATCTTGTTCCCTGTAACTTTGTCTGGATGCTCTTCAGCTTTTGTCTACATCATAAGCTTTTCACTTCAGTTCCACTTTGCTTCATTTTCTACTTATTTCTTCTATTTGCTTGTCTACATAGGTAAAGGTCACACACAAAAAGTATTGTCTAGAGGTAGCCTTGATTAGAATGACCATGATTGGCTTAGAGTGGTGATCCTTAACCATGACTGTGCCTTAGAAGTGCTTGGGTTACTTCTAAAACATTTCTTTTCTCAAATTCTAACCCCAGGCCAAATGTCTTCTGTAGAACAAATACACCTATACAATATATATATCCTTGTGTACTTATTTATATTTGATCAAGAAGAAAAATGTGGGAGAATATGCACCAAGCATTAAAATAATAATAGAATTAATGGAAAAAGAGAACAGGGCCATTGCTAGGGTGTGAGGCTTTGAGCAAAAAATTTTGTGGGATCCCTTTCTCTATAAATGATCTGATTTTAAAATGTTCTCCACTGGAACCTGTAAGACTAAAACCAGAAAGAACTGTACATAAACACCGTATTCTGGTTTTTAAATGGTTTCTCACGGGAGTCTAATAATTCTGAATATGCATGCTGAGCTTCACATAAGTAAATGGATAATTCATAATGGGAGCCAGGTTTCTCATCATCAGACAAGGAAGTTACGAATCATCAAGGAAAGAAAGACAGAATGAACTCTATGGTAATGGATTAGAATCAGAGATTACAGAACTAGCTCTGCTCATGTATATATACAGATAAGTATGGAATAGGTATACAATGTTTGTATACATGCATCAGTATTCATATGCATGTATATAACATATCTATGTTTTAATTTCATCTCCTGAGAGGAGATGAAAACACTGATACCCAATTGTAATGAGCATACTCACGCCCAAATCTTGGTTTGTAAATACCACACTCCAATAAAAGGAACCAGGATCCTTGGAGAAATGGCTAATTCTAAGACTGAGCAGAGAAAACACAAGGTGGTTCTGGCTCATACTACCAATGAGGGAGAAAAGAAGTGATGCAAAAACAAAAGATTGGGACTATGTCAGAACACAGGGGTCAACCTAAAAGAGACCCCAATAGCCTAAGCTGAAACAACGTGAGCAACAACAACAAAATAATGTAGTATTACAACAACACACATAACAAAATACACTTATTTGAATTCATACTGATATCTAATTGAATAAATAAATGGATAAAGGAGATAAAACTTTTTTACTGAAGAATTCCAAACAATATATGTAAATATTACCCCCCACCATGAGATGGAACTTAATCCCTCTCCCCTTGAGTATGAGCTGAAATTAGTGGCTTGCTTCCAAGGAATGGATTATGGAAAGAGAAAAAGAGTAACTTTGTAAAGGAGATACCTGGCGAACACAAATTTAACTAAATGATAAAAATTAACAATAGCGGTGATAAGTCATGTTGATAGTATATATGCCAGACGTAATGTTATGAGAAGAGCACTTTACCTCCTGGTCTTCCTTCCAAAGGCCTATAACCCCATAACTGGTCATGAGAAAAAGCGTCATACCCAAATTGAGAGATGTTCTATGGAATACTTGACTAGGATTCCTTAAGATGACAAGGTCTTCAAAAACAAGAAGAGACTGATGAACTGTCACCGACCAAAGAGAACTGGGGAGACTTGATAACTAAATATAATGTGATAGCCTAGGTGGGATCCTGGAACAGAAAAAGAGCATTAGTGGGGAAAATCTGAATAAAGTGTGGAATTTAGTTAATAGTAACGTACCAGTATTAGCCTCTTAATTTTGACAAGTTGTACCCTGGTTATATGAGATGCTAATATTATTGAGAGAGAACTGGGTAAAGGATATACAGAAATTTTCTGTATTATCTTTGCAATTTTTCTGTAATTTTTTTTCTAAAAAAGTTTATTGTAAAAATTGTATATACTCTAAATTTCAGGCCCTGAATTATATATAGTCTAAATGATATATACTCTAAATTTCAGATACCAGAGCAGTATCTCACATGACTGAATCTAAAGACAGTGCTGGTTCCCTTTTGCCTTGCATGTGGTTGGTTGAGGCACGCGCATGTGACAATCCTGGCCAATGCAATAGAAGAAAAATCCACTGAGAGGTTCTGGACAAGGTCGTCCCTGGTCTTAAACTGAAGCATTTGGAGGGGGGAAAAATCACTCCCTTTTCTGTTGCTGCTCATTATTGTATCTATATGTCAGTGGTTCTTAACTAGGGATTATTTTTTTTTAAAGATTTTATTTATTTATTTGACAGACAGAGATCACAAGCAGGCAGAGAGGCAGGCAGAGAGAGAGGAGGAAGCAGGCCACATGCAGCGCAAAGAGCCCAATGCGGGGCTCAATCCCAGGACCCTGGGATCATGACCTGAGCCGAAGGCAGATGCTTTAACCCACTGAGCCACCCAGGTGCCCTAACTAGGGATTATTTTGATGGTCATGGAACATTTGGGATTTTCTGAAGATATTTTTCTTCAGCAGTGGGGTGGGCACTCTAGGCATCTATTGGCTGGAGGCCAGGGATGTTGCTAAACATTCTACAATGCACAGGACGTCCCCCCACATCAGTAAATTATCCAGCCCAATAGTGCCAAGGTTGAGAAATATTATCATATTTTTCTTTTCTTCTTTTCTCTTTTTCTGATGTGATAGGAGGAGGGATATCAAGAAATATAGCACATAATGAAAGGCTTCAAATGGTCTTATGCGACTAATTATTTAACTAGAGGTGATTAATGGCAACACTGGAGGCAAGAGAATCTCTACCCAAGGTCAGTAAGGGAATTGCCTTAGATAAGCTCACTTAAAAGTTTAATTTGGGGCGCCTGGGTGGCTCAGTCGGTTGAGCCACTGCCTTCAGCTCAGGTCATGATCTCGGGGTCCTAGGATTGAGTCCCACATTGGGCTCTCTGCTCAGCAGGGAGCCTGCTTCCCCCTCTCTCTCTGCCTGCCTCTCTGACTACTTGTGATCTCTGTCTGCCTGCTTGTGATCTCTCTCTCTCTATGTGTCAAATAAATAGATAAAATCTTTAAAAAAAAGCTTAAGTTGAAAACCATGGTTCAGTCAAACTATAATAGAAAACACTTGACTTTGGTGAGATACTGCTCTGATGCTATCTCTCCTCACAAATGATAAGTATAATAATGATTTGAAACATTATTATTATGAGTTCTCTTTTAAATTCACATTATTTATTACAGAAATCCTTATTCAGTTGCTGGGGGATCAACTCTTGACCTTCTATCTATGTGAAATCGAATTCGGCCACCTGAAACGTTATCATAGTTAACAATAGTGGCAGGTAGGTATTTTATTTAGTCCTATTAACAAGCCTGTTAAGGGGGCGCCTGGGTGGCTCAGTGGGTTAAAGCGTCTGCCTTTGGCTCAGGTCATGATCCCAGGGTCCTGGGATCCAGCCCTGCATCAGGCTCTCTGCTCAGCAGGGAGCCTGCTTCCCCTTCTCTCTCTGCCTGCTTCTCTGCCTACTTGTGATCTCTGTCTGTCAAATAAATAAATAAAATCTTAAAAAAAAAAAAAACCACAAGCCTGTTAAGTAGATGGTATGCTCCTTTTATAGATGACAAAACTTGGGCAGGAAGGTTAAGTGAAGAGCCAGATCCACATATATAATATGGCACGGCCAAGATGAAAACCAGTGTGTGTATCTGGAGTGTGTATGACTTCTGTGTCCTACTGATACTGCTAAGAAGGAACAAACCAGCTATGTGTCTGCACTGAATATATTAAGGCCCACTAAAAATCACACTCCCAAAGGCCTTCTCACTGTATGAGGCACTTAATTACCTACAACTCCTCAATGAATATGTATTGATTTACATTTTTTAAAAATGTGCTTGCTGAAATATAAACATATTGTTTAGGAATGGCACACAGGGGCACCTGGGTGGCTCAGTGGGTTAAGCTTCTGCCTTTGGTTCAGGTCATGATCTCGGGGTCCTGGGATGGAGCCCCACATCAGGCTCTCTGCTCAGCGGGGAGCCTGCTTCCCTCTCTCTCTCTGCCTGCCTCTCTGCCTACTTGTGATCTCTCTCTGTCAAATAAATAAAATAAAATCTTAAAAAAAAAAAAAAGAAAAGGAATGGCACACAGAATACCAAGCTAAGCAACAGGCCAAGTTGCTAACAAGGGTTCTTCTATGAACTAATCACAGAGCCTTGGACAAATGATTTATGACTTAATTTATCTGAGACTCAGTTTTAAAATCAGAACAATAATACCTGCTGGGCCTACTTCCCAATGCTGGGGTCATATACAGAGAAGTTCTTGGGAAAATGAGATTTGTTGAATAACTGAAAGGCTTTACAGTCTCAGATTCCAAATTCAAAGAAGCCCATTAGACAGGGAGGCACTCCTTTGGAAAAACCAGCTCAACCCTACTACACAGACTTGATGATGGTATAAACCTACCTCAATATCCCACCATAAGTCTGCCTGATGACTTCATTCTTTCCTTGGATCCTCCTTCTCTGAACCTGTTTTTATAACTTTTCCACTAGATTCCATCACCCTCCACCCAAACTAATCAACAGGTTTTCCAAGGTCATTTTCTGGAGCTAAAGAAAAGAATGTTGCCCAGAGGTTAGACTCTCAGGGGCATTCTGTCCAAAGAACACAAGAAATTTCTGTTCCTTTCTCTCACCCCAGGCTGTATTAATCATATTTCTTATTTTCTCTCTATTACCATGTTTTGACATCTTAAAAAATCCTGGCTGGAGACTGCCCTAATCAGGGCTAGTCAATTTGTAGAGATTTCGAAGCTTCCAGCTCGAGGCCTGTCTTTGATATGCAAACCAACTGATCCAGAGCCAGAGCTCCTTTATCTAGCCCTTATACCCCAGGAGGCAATATTCTTCAGTATTCCTCTGCCTCCATCACTCCAGGACCAAGTGCCAGGCAATTAGAGACCACCCATATAGCCCCAAATCCAAGGAAATTATCCAAACTAGCCAAACTTAAACTGTTCACCCTGTCCTGACTTACCTTTCCCACAGGAACCCAAATAAAGATTCTCACCTAAACATACGGCTTGCTCCTGTCTTTACTTTCTGACCAAAACCTGGTATTCCTCCTGTGGCCTTCTGTGGTGAGCTGTGCCTCTTGTTTCCAGGGCAACTGTGAGTAACGTTAATTTTCTTTCAGTGGCATTGACCTCTCTGTGTCATTACTTAGTCACATTTACAATAAGATCTAAGCACAGAACAGGGGCCCAGCAGATCTTTTCAAAGCCAGAGGCTAAAGTAGCTTAAAAAGAAGTAGAGTAGTGTTGTTTATTTGTTTGTTTTTTAAAGATCTTATTTCTTTATTTGAGAGAGATACCGAGCAGGGAGGAGAGGGTAGTGGGACTGGATCTTAGAGTCCCAGGTCATGACCTGAGCCAAAGACAGATGTTAAACCAACTGAGCTACCCAGGTGCCCTGGAGTAACAAGTATTATCAAGACTTCCACTTCCCAGTGAGGTGATCAGGATGAGGACCCTACTTATTTTGTGATTCTAATTCCTTTAATTATCAGTCCTTGATCTATGTTAAAACAGTGAGGAATTTGTAAACTTAAATTTACAGTTTCTTTGTAGGAAGGGAGCATGGACAAAGTGTTAACCCCACCAATCTCTTTGTTTTCAATCCCTGAACTGAACTCCTTTCTCCTCATTCTTATTTATTCCCTTATTCTCTTATTTATTGTCCCTTATTTCCTTATTTATGGTCTTTGTCTTAATGTCATGAGAACAGACTGGCAGATTACCTTAAAGACAGACTTCTCTCCCTAGTATATATAATATATTGGCCATTTTAGTCCATTCAGAATGTTATAACAAAATGCCATACACTGGGGAGGCATAATAATAGTAAACATTTATTTCTCACAGTTCTGGAGGCTGGGAAGCCCAAGATCATGACACAGATAGACAGCTCTCTGGTGAGTTCCTGGTTCACAGAGGGCAGCTTGTCTCTTCCTTGTTTCCTCACCATGGCAGAAGGGGAAGGGATCCCTATGGGGTCTCTAATAAGAGCACTGATCCCATTCATGAGGGGGCCATTCTGGTGACTTAAGCACCTTCTTCAGGCCCCACACTGGACATTAGGTTGCTACATATTAATTTTGGGAGGACACAAACATTCAGACCAGAGCATTTAATACCATAAGAAAATAGGTAATTTGCCCACAGAATGCAGAGCTGATCACTATGGGAGATCCCTCCTGTCACCCTTTACTTTATCCCCTTCACCCTGGAAACACAAGGAAGAGGGAGGGGTGGTTCTAGTTCTATGTCCTGGACCCCGTTTTCCTGTCCTGTCCTTTTTGAGGTGACCTATGGAAAGATGGACCAAAGGTGCCATCTTATTTTCTACAGCTGCTCTTGATGCCTAATTCTTTCTTCATTCATTCAACTAACTGTAAATACAGGCGTGTTGAGGCCAGATACCTGGTCTGCGTGGTTCAAGTCAGCGTCCGTGCCTGGCACATCATGAGCACTCAACAAACACTTGTTAAATGAATGAACCATTATTTTCCCGAGCGTTTCTGTGTGTTGGTTTCAGCTCTAAAAGCTGAGAACAGGGAAGTGAGGGCTACACGGCGCTTCCTTTGGAGGCCGCCACTAGGGAACTAAACCAGACACGAAGTACTGTGCCTAACCGAGGGAAGTCCCTCCCGGCTGAAAGTGGAGCGGGGCGGCGCTGGGTGGCGTGCGCGTCTACCGCGTCCACCTTGGCCGGGTTCACGCACCTCCGGCTCCCGCAGCGCCGGCCGAGGGACAGCGCCACTAACAGACCCGGAGAGGCTCAACGCTGGACGGTTCCTCCCGACGGACTCGCCTGGCGGCGTTCTGCTCTCGCTCCGGGACGCCTCCCGGTGCTCCGCGCTTCGGGGGCACACACCTGTCGACCGCCTCGGCCCAGCTGCCGCTCAGTGGTGCAGGACTCCAGGGAGCGAAGCCCTTCCCCCGCCTCCTCCAGGCAGCAGCGGGGCCTCCAAGGAAAAATCCGCCTAAACAAAAACAGACACAGCGAAACCCCGCCACGTTCTTCCTCGCGACCTGACCCACTTCGCTCTGGATGAGGCGTGGACTCGGGTTTGAAGGCCGAGTTAGTGCCGGAAGCGCAGCCTAGAGGGCAGCTGGGGCACTGCGCCAGCCCCGGCTGCTTCCCGCGGGTACCGGCGCAGGGTGCGGGGGCGTCTCGGGGAGGGGCTTTCACTTCCGTCCCGGGCGGCAAACCGAGACTGCGGCGCTCCCTTTCCAAGCCTCGGGTTTTAGCTGGAGCCAGAGAAACCCGCGGTGCTCGCGGGCCAGTCTCACGCACGGAATTCCAAACAGAACTTGAAGTTCTTGTATCTTACAGCCGAAGAACTGCGACAGACCCCGAGGAGGGGGCGCGGCTGCGGCGGGGGGCCCACGGGCAGCAGCGCAGTCCGCTCCGCAAGCCGGCGGTGAGTCTCCTCTTTGAGCCAACTTTTGCCAACCCGCCGGGCCTCGGAAGCCCAGGGAACGCACTATCTTTTACTTAAGAGCTCTGAAGCACTATTGCATACTATGCCTGACATCTCCAAACGCTGCCAACGCTAACATTGCTGCGTGGCGAATTCGGGGCTGGGGGTGGGATTAGCAGAGGAAAAATTAGGACTAGCAAAGGAAAAATTAATTTCCCACTACGTTTACTGCATCTGTATCTTCCTGTCACTTGTGTCTTACTTAATGTTAGACTTCACCAGACAGTTCAACTGGCAATTTCAACTTTTCCACCTGCAAAAGTTTCCTAGTGGAAAAAGTCTTCCGTCTCGATAAGCATGCATTTTTGTTTGTGTTTCATAATATACAGAAATTTGTTACCCACCATGGGACACAGAAAACCAATCATTACCTTTAACAGTCACACTCGTCGATTTTCTGTATTTTTCTTTAGGATTGAATACTTAAATTGACTGCAGGTTTGTTCAGCTATGGCTTTAACTCTTTGACTAAGGGGAATTATTTTACACATTCAAAACTTTTAAACAAATAAATAGATAATTATGATGAAAATAGTATTTGGAGTCTTCCTGGTCTTGCTCCAAGAACTGACTGAGGTGCACCAAATCCTTGACCTTGGTCAATTTTCTCCCAAACATCAAAACTTTGGTCTGATTCCAAATGTGAGCCTGGGACCACAAAAGTGAACTGGACAATCTTTTCCTGCACATGACCCTATCTTTCTCTGCAATGGTCACCAAGCTTCACAGACCTTACGAAACTGTTTATAGTCACTTTGCAGTGCTCCAGAAAACGTGGAGGGAAGATCGTTTGTGAAGGGCCTGGAAGGGCCTAGAATGATGCTTGTCAACCATGAGCACAGCTGCTCCATAATAAGTACCCATTACGTGTTCATGGAAAGTATGAATAATGCATGAATTAATGTACGGTGCTCACTGTGAGAGGTCTGTTGCTCAAGCTTTAACAGAGGATTATGAGTTCCGAATTCTCTTTTATCATCATTTATGTCTTTATCACTAAAACGCTTCGTGCCTTGGGAATTTGACGGCAGCTTGGTACAGTCGTGAGGGCGCCTGCCTCGCTCTGATTTCGGCACCCAGGGCGGTAGTGCCAGGCAGAGGGCCAACGGGAGCCACAGAGGAGCTGTCCAGCGGCACCTGCCTCTTGCCAGCAGCTTCTGGAACCCGCCCCAAGGCGCGTGGGTGCATTCATTTCAGCGAGGGCTTCTGTGGCCGGGCGTGGCTCTCTGAGTGCGTTATCCCAAGGTCACCGCGACGCAAGCCGACCTCTAAGAAGGTATTGGAGCGGACTCAAACGTCCACAGGGAAGAGGGAAAGGTCTTGCGCGGAGATCTGGGGTGAGCCTTTCCTCTCCGCCTCCTTAGGAAAACACCCTGATCTCCTGAAGGGTCCAACCCCCGAAAGAGGGGGGAGAGACCCCTGCCCCATCCATTCCAAGCCCGGGAGGAGGCCTGGGCGCTCCTCCACCCCGCGCTCGGGCCAAAGGCGCAGAGGCGGGGCCTCGCAGTGAGGCCGGCTGGCTGTCGCATGGAGCCTCTTTGGTCAGGGCAGCGGACTTCGCAGCGCCGAGTGTGGTGCCGCCCCAGTTAGCACAGGGATTGGGACCTCCCTCTTAGGAGTCTGGGGAGGGTTTCGGCCATCCGTGCAAAGCTCCCCAGCGTTCCTCTCAGTGCTACGGCTTGCTCAGCATCTGTCCGAGGTCACGCAGTTTTGCTATGGGGCTGGAGAAGCAAATGGGGGGACTGATGGAGTCACACTTCATTCCCTTCTCACTTCTGTGTTTGTCTGAGGGAGATTTGCTTCGAACCTTCTTTACCCGATCGTCGCTTAGATGTAAGGAAGTATAATCTTATGCCCCGAGCAATCACTTTTTTGTAGATGACCCCATTTAATCATTGGAAAGCTCAGCTAATTGCATTTCTCCAGGAAGAGGAATCTTTCTGAGATACCACCATTCATTGTAACATTTGATACTTCTAGAATGTAGAATAGTTTGTTGGAATTTATTTTCCAAAAAGGAGGTAGAGTTCTAATGCTATTACTAATTTCCAACCAGTTTTTTAAATTAATTTTTTAAATAAACATATGATGCATTTTTATCCCCAGGGGTACAGGTCTGTGAATCACCAGGTTTACACATTCCAACCAGTTTTTAAAAGGCCAAACAATGCTGAAAAGTAAATTAGTTGTAAATACAGAAGGGAAAATACTAGTCACAAAAATTAATGAAAATAAGTATTGAAAACTGGTTCCTCTTTTTTATTGTCTTCCAGCAATTGTCTTCTTATTTTAATCCCAAGTTTGCAAGAGAAAAAGCAAAGCAAAATACCCACATCTTATACTTAGATTACAGATATTATTGTCAAATTATTCAAATGAACACCTGAGGTTTCTTTTCTCTTTGATGTGGAGATCTAACTACCTGTTGAAAAGTTGGGCAGAAACTTTCTTTAGGACAGGACTTGCCAGTAGCTGAAGCACTGGTTCCTTTCAATTTGTATATGCAAGCTAAACCTTTCTTGATCTTCTCAGATGGAACAATTCTACCAAACAA
>RCUC01066418.1:0-22359 GCA_003697995.1 Taxidea taxus jeffersonii
TAAACATCGTGTAGTAGACCATTTTGAAATACTAATTAAAAGTAACTGCTAACTAAAAGTGTTATACCATTGTAGAAACCTTTTCTCAGGTAATGGGTGCTATGGCTTTTTATAAAATTTTAATTTTGCTCATGTCTTATGAATCTGGTGAACCTAAAAAGGATTAATGTGGCTCTTTCCATCGATGGAAGGAAGCTATTAAATTAGATGTTATAACTTATATATTCACTTCCTTATGCTGAAAGACTTATTCCATAGAAATGTCCTTCTGTTTAAAAATCTTGCTGTTGCAATGATGTAGATTTCTGAAGGGAAAATAAAATGGGCAGCCTGAGAGAAATGCCAGATGGTCCAGCACTGTACAGAGAGATGTGAAGCCGGGTAGAATGCCAGGTAGTGCTCACTAGGATCAGAATGGGGTTAAGAATGAATGAAAGATTGCCCTCAGTCTGAATCTTTCATGCCTAGGTTAATTCTAGGGACTCATAAACTTTGTAGGCCATCTACAGTTGGGAAGATGGGAACTCGACTACAATGTAGTTTCCCTATTGGATTTAACCTGGTCCCAGGTTACCCAGAAACCAGAGAATATGTAGGGATAGAT
Source organism: Taxidea taxus jeffersonii (assembly GCA_003697995.1). NCBI lineage: Eukaryota > Metazoa > Chordata > Mammalia > Carnivora > Mustelidae > Taxidea > Taxidea taxus. Next base: position 605 of record RCUC01066418.1, read on the forward strand.
GTTGACTGAATGGCATGTTATGTTCTAGTTGAAGAGTGATAGTAGGTATTAACTTTTCCATTTCCATATGTTAGCTAAAATCCTATAACTCTGACAAAACTCACCTCTTGAGGGAATCCCAGATACTAAGGGTGAATGTTTGTTTCCCTCATAAACTGATATGTTGAAATCCTAACACCCAAAGATGATGGTGTTAGGATGTGGTAACTTTGGGAATTGCTTATGTCATGATGGAGAGCCTTCATGAATAAGATTAATACCTTATGATAGAGTTCCCAGAGAGATCCCTAGCCCTTCCACTATGGGAGGCACAGTGACAAGTTGTAGCTAAACCAGGAAGGGGGCCCTCACCAAAACATGACCATGCTTTTACTTTGATCTTGGGCTTCCCAGCCTTTACCTATGAGAGTAAATGTTCGTTGTTTATAAGCCACCATGACTGCACTATTTTGTTATAGCAGCCTGAATAGACTCAGACATCAGGTAAATGAAGAATCTGAACCTAGATATTTGTCAATAGTGCTAAAGGATTATAATCAGATCATACCTGGGTAATGTAGTAAAATGTCACTAATCATTCATTCATCCAGTAATTATTCACTGAAGTACCAGATATTCTTCTGGGCCCTGAAAAAAGCAGATTAAAGACATAGTTCTGGTCTTCAAGGACCTTGTGATTTAAGTGAACATTTTTTTTCCTCAAGATTTTTATATATACAAAAGAGGCCTACTTATGTGGCACTGGGGACTGTCTAGTTCTTGGCTTTCCCCATGTAGCAGTATACCTGTCCACTTGAGCACTTTGTTAGTCAATGTTTAAGTGTACAAATGTAACCACAGTAAAGTTTAATCAGCAACAGTTTTAAAATTTCTAGTGTGCTTTTACTGGAGGAAAGATTTTAACAAGTTCTTTTAGTTATATGCCCTTCCCAATTCTTGACCATTCATCTATACAATTTTGGCTTATTGGTAGAGAAGGAGTATTGGTAGGAATCATCTGTTGTAAGCTAGACACTTTTCCACTCCCCCCCCTGACCAATAACAAAATTAGCATTTAGTTATGCAGAAAATGTTTGCAAAAACCTTTCATGGAACTTATCTCTAGAAAGGTAGAATTACATTCACATCATTGGTGGACTATTGACAAGGTGCTGGTAATCCCTGAAGATTGAGAAGGAAACGGATTTTATTTTTATTTTTTAAGTGACTAAGCTTTCATCAGTACTTTAATGCAATGTGTGTAGGTGGAGGATGCTATAAAGAGAGCATAAAACACATCCAACAAATAACTTTCATTGATTGGAAAAGTAATAGTACAGAGTTAGAGAGTGAAAACAAAACTAAGATGCTATTAATTAATAAATATACACTCAGTAGCTGCTATGGGAAAGACACTGTACTGAGCACTGCAGGGGATACAAAAATGACCATGACCATTGATTCTTACATTTCAGGAGGTTGCAGTAACTGGGTATAGAAATATGACAAATACATATAATTATAGCACATACCATAATAGGTTAAATGTTTCTATGACAAAGGGGAAAATAAAAGGCTAAAAAGTTCAGGAAAAGAGAGAACATCTGGTTGAGTATGTGTTTGGGGCTTAAAAACACTGTTGAGATTAGTGAGATGGGATTTCTGATGAGTTAGTTTAAGGATGGATGACATTTAAATCAGCAAATATGGGTAAAGGAGCAGAAGTAGGAAAGCACAGTTGAGGAAATGACCAATAATCCTGTGCCAAAAATCCTGTGTCACGGAATGCAGAGCATTCTTTGGGATAAATGGCTGATGTGGCTAGAAAGATCGTATGGAAAAAGATTACACATACTTATTTAAATTTTTCTTTTCTCTTAATTTTACCTTTTTTTTTTTTTGAATCTGAAACTTTCCTTCTGTCTTATCTTCTTTTTTTTCTTGAACTTGAAGAGGAAGATCTGTCCTCCAAACAATCATTTTGTTTAAATGTAAGCCAATTAAATGTGTGTTGTCCAAGTGTCTATTATGTGTGATTTTCAGAAGTCACAGCAATGAAATTGAACTCCTAAGACTCTAGTGTAGCAAATCTTAGAAGATCAAAAAAGAGAAAAAGAATAAAAGTTAAGCTTTAAATATATGGATGTGAAACCAGGTGGCTTTCCCTAGCAACATTTTTCCCCATAGGCATAGTTTTGATACATTGCCTTTTAACTTCTAGTGGATTAAAGATAAAACCTCAGAGTTGAAACAGATCAGTAATTAGATTTTTCCCAGTCTCTTTACTTTAAAGAAGAAAGCAGGCTACTCTCTATCTTGAGTCACTTTATTTTTGGCTTACCTTGTAGTTGTTCAGCTTTGAGACATTTCGTGTTTAGATTAAGCATGCCTTTGGGCAAATTTGATTTTTATCAGAGTAATTCCAAATCATGTTGCATTCACAAAGTTAGGGGTATAAAAGCTTATTTCTGATCACCTCTAATAGGATAATATTTGTGCCTTTTGTTAATTTTTAAAAAGTAAGACCTTGGATAATGTAATTGTTCTATTATAGATTAGTTATATGCAAGTGCTTGCTACTTAGAATTATGAGAAACCACAAGCAATTGGTATTACCAAAGCTTGGTGTTGCTTTTGTGGTTAATAGTAAACTGTTTTCAAGTCAGATTATGTTTGCTTCAAGTTTATTTTTTTTTTAATTTTAAAATGATTATGAAAGTATCAAGTTAGATAAACTTTCTTTACAATGGTATGATGGAATCTATTTTTTAAACGAAATTTTTGCATAAGAAATTGTCAGTGTGTTTCTAATTCTGTTTCCAAAATCAATCATCCACCCTAATTGTGTTCAGTTCATTTATGCTAATGATTGTAAAATAACATGCTGGAAATTGTTTTATTTGTTCTATACATAGCAAGGAAAGAATGCTGTCTGCATGTCAATATGCTCTTAAATTTAAAGTTCCTCCAAATTAGGGGCACCTGGATGGTGCAGTTGGTTGAGCATCAGACTCTTGGTTTCAGCTCAGTTATCTCAAAGTTGTGAGATCAAGCCCCACATCAGGCTTTGCACTGAGTACAGAGTCTGCTTGAGAGTCTCCTTACCCTCTTACTCTGCCCCTTCCACTCATGTTCTCTCTAAAATAAATAAATAAATATTTAAAAAAATTAAAAAATAATGTTCCTTCAAACTGAAAAAATAAAAGCAATTATAATTTTGTATAATTTTAGTATACTTACTTTTGGCTTTTATTCCCAAGATAAATTTGCTTTATAAAATTCATAAATTTATTAAATTTTTATTTAGACATTTCTTTTAACCCTTCCTAGGCTATTTAAAATGTATTTCTGTTTTTGTTACTCTGTTTTCAAGTTAGGTTAGATTTTATAATGTTTGGCTTAAACTTAAAATAAGAACCTTGACCTGTAATCTATATTTTCTTTTACTTTTTTTTTTTGGTTCAATGAGGAAATTCTTTAATTATTATGATACTACCTCAGCATTATGTTGAAACAAAAAGTTTCAGGAATTGTTCATAGTAATTATTAAGCTGATAATGTTTTCACAAAAGGATGTTTCTGCCCAAAGAAGTATTACTGATATAAATAACAAACTGTTTCCATGGGAGGACTGAACAAAAGTACATATGACTTGAATTTATATGAAAAATAATTTCATGACTAATATACTTGTCTATATCAAGAAATAGACTATATCCATCATAGGGAAGGTCAATTAGATGTCTCTTTAACAATAGGATAAAAATAATAACTTTTGCCCCTCAGATGAAATTATTTCCTCTCTTTGACAAAAATAAAATGGAAGTTCCTCTGCACAACAAGATGAGTCAATCCACTCTTCCACAATTAGTACTCTTGCTTAAATAATGGAAGCAACTCATCATGATTGAGTTTCTAGATTGCATTTCTCTCTCTCATCAATCTGATGAGATTGTTTGTTTCTGAGATAGGTTTGTTTCTGAGGCTGGAGAAGTGGTCAGTTTTCATGCACTTGCCAAACTATGTACTCAAAAGCTATTGGTAGCCCCTTTCTTTGTTCCTATGTTGAAACTGGAATGCTTAAAATTTATAAGGATATTTAAATGTTAAAATTAAGCATGCATAGGGATGGTTAGAGATCTAGGCAGATAACCAGTTCATAGATACGGAATAACATTTTTGTTGATGAAGATTTCTTATTCCATTAATACTCTTGGGTGACTCCATTCCCTAGAGGTTATCCTTGATACCTGTGGAAAGGCTGGCAGAATTTCAGCCATTTAGTGCAACTGGTATTGATGAAAAACTATGCAGAAGGAACTCTCCTGTTCTATATGGCTAAGCTCTGGTAGATAAATATTTTATGAGTTTCAAGGAGTATCAGTCATTAGTATTTACCATTACTGGTATGGGATATAGGAATATAGCTAATGTATTATGGAATATATGGAATATAACTAAATATAGCTCAGTATCTTTAACAGCATACAATGGAAAGAATATGCTTTGAAGGTGTTTTGTTTTTTCCTGATTGATTTAAATTCACAGGTATAGCTTTCTTGTCTGTCAGCATTCCACTGAATACAAAGATTGTTCAGTTGAAAGTGCACAAGACCAGCATGTGTAACGTTCCATGCCTAGTTGAGAAAATCATGATGCAGAGACTTGAACAGACCTTTGCCCCTAATTTGTATCCTTTGGCTTTTGTCAAATTCTTATTCCTAATAATTTCCAGAGCTTATTGAATAAACTAACATTTAATATTCCTTTTTGATATAGATGCTTTAACTATTAAAGTAATTTCTAATTAAGAGTATACATGTACTATAGTCCAAATATATATTATTGAATCTCAAGAAAAAGATTCTAGAAACATTTTGTTTGGATTTAAAAATCTCTGTCAAGTGGACCCAATAACAACAACTTGTTTAGACATTTCATGAAGTGAGTCCTTATTACATTTCTAAATAATGGTAGTTTGAAAATTTATCCAATTTAGCACATACAATAGCTAGTTTTCTTCACTTCTCATTTGGAGAACACTTTTTTAAAAAAAATTGTAAATGAAATTTCATTAAATAAGTGATGAAATTTTAGAACTCATCAGATTATGAATTCTTTAATTTACTACGTCATTGCTTATTGGAAATAAATTAAGTGGAATTATTTGTTTTTCTCATTTGCCTTCTGGTTGAGTACACTGTGGCCTCCCATTCTAGATTTTGCTTTCTAGAAATCTAGAAAGATTTTGCTTTCTTGTTAATATCTCATACTGCTTAGCAGATGACATTGTATATAGCATAAATTTTTTGATTACTGTGAAAAGTATGTTCAACTAAAACTTTTATTTTACTTTTAGGTAATGGATGCATTTAGAGGAGACTAGTAGGCTCAATTTGGAACATCATACTTGGCAATTCCAGCATAATTTTCAAGAGTGCCTTAACAGTTCAAGGTATTCCGTCCTGTACTATACACTGACTATAATATGGGAGATTGCCTAGTATTTTGTGGAGAAAGGAAACAATGCATGTTTTAGACATACAATGTTCTGTTTCTGCCACATTAGTATAGGGGCAAGTCCTTAGAATACTGTGGTAATATATCAAATCACCAGAAGCCTTTTTTGTGTGTGTGTGTGTGTGTGTTCATTGACTTGGAAATTGTAGCTACAGTGACTTACATGCAGTTGGGTAATTATCCTGTTAGTATCCTATTTACTAGTCTGTGTGAGGTATAGATTTCTTGGATATTATAGCAATTTTCAGTGTGGAATGTGAGAAGACTAAATAATAGTACTTCAAATAACAATAGATCCTGGTGTCTGAGCACTTACAATATTTAGTGTAGCAAATAATGTCTTTGCTTTATCCTATTTGACAAGGCTTTTGAATTTGGCATATCTTCCATGTCACTGTAAGAAGGCTTTTCATGATACTCTCTCTCTCTCCCCCACCCCATTCTGTATGTGTGTGTGTGTGTGTGTGTGTGTGTGTTTTCCTTTAGTAGTTTAGGAAACTTGGCTTAAAAATAATAAGTAATAAAATCGTTTAGTTTATTAAAACATGGGGAAAGAGAATTTCAATTTTAATCTCAGGGATTGCTAAATCAATAATTAAAAAACATGAAAGGGAAAATTATTTTAGTTAATGAGCCCACATCTTTCTTTAATAAGATAAGCCCTCCGAATATGATAATCGGTTGTGTAAGGTTGTGGTTTTTTTTTTTGTTTTTTCATTGAAAACGAAATTTTTGCTTCTTTATCTCCATATTATTTGGAGGGGGGGACACTGAATATTATCATGAACTCAAAAGTAAATTTATAAAGAAAAATTTGTCCCAGATAATAGTCAGCCAATTGAATTCTGTCCTATTAGTACAGTGGGAAAAACAGGATTATATTTGTTTGGTCTTCCACATAAAAACACTTTGTTTCTTCAAACATTGTGAAGTCAGTGGGATTCATCTTTTGCATAAAAGTGGGTTAATCACAATGCTCATTGAAGGCAGCTTGCTTAGGCTGCTGTCAAGCCTTGCAGCCAATATAAATGCCTTGCAGCCAGATATAAATGCAGCCCATGCATTAAAAAAACATTAAAACACTTAATGGCACAAGCTTAGAGATAGTATTTAAGTTTCATTCAGGTTCTGGTATCTGAAGGTCTCTTATGACTTTTCTATTTCCTTTTGCTTCAGGACATTGAAATAAGCCTGACTCAGAGACAAGATATGCATATTTATATATGTTTATAAGAACAACTAACCTTGAAAAAATGCAGAATAACTCAGAGAGGGCTGAATTATGCTTACTTTTCAAATTCCCAATAGTCCTTTATTTTCTGAACTGTGATTTACAGTCCTGTGAGTGAAGAGCTTTTGAAAGGGGACTTTATTAATGTGCTCAATATATTTATTTATGACCAAATATATTTTGAAACAGCATGTGTCCTAGATTTGGAAAATGTTGTTAGGCTTCTTTAGTGTCATTTTACTTGCTTTGGGAGACTTACGGTCAAAGTAAGTATTTTAATTTTGACTGGAGAAAAAGGAGGAACGATGAAAAAAAAAACCCACTAAAGCGTTTTTAGTGTATAGTTGCTTATTCAGAATTCTCATTACTAGAGGTCTCAAATAGCATTTCTGTAAATCACACATGCAGTGATAACTGATTTTTATAATGGTAAGTTTTAGTTATTGCTACATATTGAACAGCCTCAGAATCATTAAAGAGACATTATGATTAGATTAGTTTTGGTATCAAGTGTTTAACATTATATCTCCTTTCAGGGTACAATGTATCATTCACAGAGATACAAATTTGCCTTTCAAATTCACACATCCCTGAGAAAACTGCAGGGCTGGTTAAACTGCAGGCTGGTTAAGCATGTTAGCACATGCTAGATTGAAAAGGACCCTCTTCTCTCTCTCTAATGGCTTCATCGGTGTCATAATACTTAGAAACATGAGTCTGGATAGTAGCTGAGTCCATCCTGATCATATCTGGTTTTAAGAAACCACCTTGTTGGGCCAGTTTGGGCTGTTCTCTAAATTGGTCTCTCTGTGTATCTGCCTCCCTTAATTTCTTCTTTCCCCAATGCATCCTTCACAACTTTGGAAAGGTAATATTTCTAAAATATACTTTCATTTGTATATTGTATACACTTCTGCTCATGAACCACACCTGCCATGTGTTCCTTCTCTGCTCCCTTCCCCTACTCCATTTCAATCTCTTTTCTGGTCAACATTTAAGTTTGAGGTGGTGGTCAATGGATGATAGAAAAGAGTGTAAAAAGGTAAAAAAAATATAAAAAAAAGATGAAACAATTAAAAGAGATAAACTTGGATTCTTGGACCCTCAGGATAAATGATTTATAATGATTTATAATTTATATAGTTAGTTTGTACTATGGTGCAAGTTGGAAATATCATTTTGAGAATCTCTAGATGGTTTTGTCTAGTTTAGACTATGAACTGGACTATTTCCTTTGTTAGAAATTATGAATGATTTTGCCACTTTGGAAACCAATGAATGATGACCCAGTTAATATGTATCTCCAATATTGGTGATATTTTAATTTTCACTTATGCATAATTACATCTGTCATCTAGAAAATATAAGATAGTCTGAAAAACTATTCTCTAGTATCTGGCAGGGAAGGATTATTTCCCTCTTAGTGCACCATGTGGCTGTGCCCCATGCATAAATGGGTAAGCAATAGTTTCTGAAAAGAAGTATTGGTCAAGAAAAAATTGTGAGATTGAGGAAGGTTTCCATTCTCACCACATTTACCTTTTCTGTACAGCATTTCACTTTACTTTCCATCCTCCTGGTACTATCTTGCTATTTCAGATGGGGTTTTTTTTTGCCTTTCACTTTTTCCCTACTGCAGCTTCCTTGCCTAAACAAGAGAGGTTGAACTTTATTGAATCCTACTTTATGTTAACTCTACTTACATTTTAAACCATGTTTAATTGTAAAATAAAACATAAACACAGAAAGTCACCCAAATCTATTATATGGCTTAATGAATTATTATAGGGTAAGCATCACCCAGGTCAAGAAACAGAACTGTCTCAGCTACCCAAGACGCCCCTTCTAGTTGCACCATCCCAATTATAGCCCTTTTCTCCTACCATTATCCTGACTTTTATAGTAATGACTTCCTTGCATTTTTCTTTTTATACTTTTTTGACTAAATATGTATCATTAGACACTAGAGTTTAGCTTATAGTTTCAAAAATTTGACATGATTTTAAGTCTTTAAAAAAACTCCAAGTTCCTTTTCTACCCCTTTCATTTCTTTACAATATATCTGTTAAAAAGCCTGGGAAATTTGGTATGCAGAATTTCCCACTGTCTGGATTTTGATGATGCTATCCTTGTGGTACTGTTTGATATGTTTGTCATGGATATTTTTTGCACATTGTCTACTAAATCCAGAAGGTAGATTTCACTTAAGCTTGATTCTTTTGACAAATATGTACATAGTATTTGGTATAATTATGATAATATAATTATATATGATATATAATAATATGATATAATAAAATATATAATAATATGATATATAGAAGTACAAGCCTAGTTTTCTTTCTTTTTGTGATTTTAGCAACCATTGATGTTGAATGCCTATATAAATCATTCATTGGCATTTGTAAATGCTGTTTTCTAATTTACCATATATTTTTTCATTTATTAGAATATTTTTATAAAGAAACACTTCCCTTCATTTCCCATGTGAGTACCTAATGTACAGTTCACATAGGAAACACTAGATAAATGTTACTTCCATCCCTTTATTTATTAGTTTTTAAGATAATGAATTTTTTCTCTGTCATCATCAGAAGGTGACCAATGTTTAAAATATTGTGAATTCATGCATTTGAATATAGTTGATAGATTTCAACTCATTGCAATTTGTCTCATTGTTGAAGCTCATATATTACGTGATTAACCGTATCTAAGCTTTTTGTTACTAGTCATCATTATCTAGTTAGGGATGGTCTTTTCAATAACTGAGTCTTTTTTTGGACAGATTTAATTCTTTCATCTTCTATTCCTCCTACAGAATATAAGAAAATTTATGTAATATAGGTGTTGCAATAAAAGAAACATATGTTCATTGTGAAAAACTGTTTAAAAATTAAAAGGAGAATGCCTGGGTGGCTTAGTTGGTTAAGCGTCCAGCTCTTGATTTTGGCTCACCTTGTGATCTAATGGGTTGTGAGATGGAGTCTGGAGTTAGACTGCACACTCAGTGGGAAGTCTGCTTAAAGATTCTTTCCCTCTGCCCCTCCCCCTACTCGTGCTCTCTCTCTCTCTCTTTATGTCTCTCAAATAAATAAATAAATCTTTCAGAAAATTAAAAAAAAATAAAATCAGCTTGTAACTCACCACTCAAAACTAGTCACAGTCACATTTTCGTCAATAACCTTTCAGAATTTTCTATGCATAATATATAGACTTGAAATCTTACTCTTTGTTCTATTTATGATATGTGTGATTAATTTATTTCCATGTGAATAAATATAAACTACTTCATTACTTTTAATGTATGGATATAAGTAAATGGACATTTAGTTTCTATTTTTCCAACAAAAGTAGTGCTTCTCAATAGTCACTGAAAATAAAGCTGTAAGAAATAATTGCTTTTGTATTAGAGATGCAGGACATTTCCTGCCCCAACCATGTATCTTTAGAAATTTCTGAATAGACAGCAGAAACAAGACATTACATCAACCCCTCCTCCCACAACTGAGGTATTAATTAAGGATTTTATAAGGCAGCTTAACCCAAAGTGATGAGATCAATAGTAGCAATCAGATTTCTTGCTTAACAATTAGGAATTGTGAAGTAATAAACTGTGCTAGTCACTGATAATTTAAGTTGGGGGCTGTAGTATACATATTTGATTATGCGTAACTTAGACATACAGCACCTACTATGTGCCACTTGAAGTTCTAGCTGCTTGAGATACATCAGTGAATAAAACAAAGATCTCTGTTTTCATGGAACATACATTCTAGAGATGAAAAATAATAAGCAATTGACATTTTAAGTGAGCAATATAGCATATTAGAGTCATATGGAAATAAGGAAAAGGAGGGCAGAATAAGAGAGCTTGGAACACAGGTTGTAGGAGTGGATGATGTGTCTTTTATGAAACAAATGGAGAAACTCATTGACCTGGTTGTGGTAACTCTCCATTTAGTAGCTCCAGTTTGCATGAATCCTGTCCAGCTATACTCATTTATAGAGTTTGGCTTTTGTGACATTCAGGTATCTTCCAATAAATCTTTTAAATTTTAACTAGCCTTAATCTGTTTCTGTTCTTTTCAACTTCAATGAAAACATTCTTAGGTACTAATTTATGCACACTTATCCAATTATTTTTCTAGGATAATTTCCTATAAGTGGATTACTGGATTAATGATAATTCATATTCAAATTTCTCAGATATTTTTTGACTGAATTTGTGTTTTATCTTCTCAACTCCCAGTAATTTTGAGGGAGATTATAAATATCCATGTGGCATATTGCTAAACATGTAAATTAGATAGGGTCTCATCAGGAGCCAGAAACAATAGCAGTCATTTAAGCAGGGGAAATTGGATATATAAAGAATTTTTTTTTTATAGACAAAAGGTGGATAACTATTTAAAGAAATAAAATAGAGCACCAAAATCTATAGTGGTATTATCCCTAGAGAGTGGCTACAACCCTGAGAGCTGAGGGGAAAGTCAACAAGGAAGGAACTGAGGAGAAGATCCTGCAGGGCTGAGGTTCAGAGATGAGGGTGTGGTTGCCACTGGACCATACTATTCACCTCTATGGTGATGAAGGAGCTTGCCTTGAAAACAGAGCCGCCATTCTTAAGGTTGTCTTTGCTGATGGGTACCTTCTCCTGTGCTGCCAGGAAAGCCAGTAGCTGCTGGGATCCCTGCAAGTCCCTTCTTCTACTTGGAGCTTGGCAGTGTCCTTCCAGGACTCTGGAAGGGCTGTATCTAACAGTGAGCCAACTTGCAAAATAGAAGTCTAGTCTGCACAAGGATAGCAAATTGAGGTTGAAGTCGGGAAGCAATACACTAATACCTGCAAATGTGGTCAGTGTGTTCTGACTATGATTTAAATCCATTAACAGAATAGTTTTGATATAATAGAAGATAAGGCAAAAAAAAAATCCTTTTGCTTTTCTCTATACAAAATAGTGTATTTGGGTACAATCCTATTTGACCTGAAGCTATTTTGAGCATGAGAAAAATTTCTAATATTTTAAAAATTCCATCTTTGGGCTATAATTCTGTATCGCTATCTGGCAAAATGATGGAATGGTTTGTTTCATCATTCAGCTTTACTACCCAAGTGAAAACCAGATAGTGCTTGAGTCCAGAGAGAATTTTATTGATTTAAGTTTAATACTGTGTATTAATCTTGCTGTGAACAGCCTTTCCTACTCATCAGATTCCCTATATACTGCTTACAATTATTTTCCATGTATAACCCGCAAGCCTTTTCAAATACATTTGTCTCATGGGAATCCAAAAGCTCTAGAAACATTATAGTGTGTATTTCAGTGGTTGCAATTTCAAGGTGCAGCAACACCTGGTGAGACCATCACAATTCATCTGCTGTCTTTAAGGATGTAGTGAATTGTCCAATGAACTAGATATTTTTTCTGTATTTATTTCTCCTTTTTCCTCCACACTGCACCTGCTTAACAAATTATACTAGTATAAAGAAAGAAAGTTATTCTAAAATGGTATTTGACTACAAGTGTTATTTATATAGAATCATAATCACTGATGATTTTTTTAATGAGCAAAAGCCTTTCTCTTATTAGCATCCTACATTATACAGTCTGAATTCAAACTCCCATCATTTCTTACTGAGACTATTAGTTTAGCCTACTAAATTGTGTCTATACTCTTCTTACGTGCCCCAAATCTGCCCTCCATTCTTGGATCTGTGAGGTCTTTCCAAAACACCCAATCTTGTTCCATATCAGATTTTCTCCAGGGTTTAAAAACTCCCAGTTGCTCCCTAGTGACTAAGTTGCTTTGTGAGGAGACCATCATTCCCAACTGCTTACCCCCTTATATTCTGTACCTCAGTTGCCTGACCCATTGGCTGTTTTGCACAAGTGCATGCTATTTTGTGCCTAATGGGTTTCTACTTGGCCTTCCAGATACCAGACTAATGTTTGCCGTAAAGATGTTTTGGAAAGATCTGTGCCACCAGTGTTTTATTGCAATACTCATTCAGACATGTCAAATGTCTGAGTACTTACTATATGCATCAGTAGAGAATAGAGTGATGAGGTAAAAAGATGGGAAATTTTAGGGAAGATGACTGACTGAAGTACTGCTGAGCAGAAAGGTGAATGAACAGATGGACTGAACCAAGTGATTGTCTAGGAGAAGAGCATTTTAGGCATAGGGTATGGTAAATTCAAAGGCCCTGAGGTAGGGATGTGCTTTGGTATAGAAGGAATAACATGGAGAATGTTTGTCAGGAGAAGAGGGAGCAAGGGAGAATAGTTAGAGATGAGGTTGGATACTGAGGTGGGATGAGGGCAGATCACATAAGAACTTGTAGGCCATGGACAAGATTTTTGTTTTTTTCTGAGTGAGATGGGATATGAAATATAGTGTAAGAGAATATAGGGTTAAGTCCTTCTCCCCTATTTACTTTCATGGTAGAAAAAACTAATTCCTTAGAACACAGGAACACGACATTTATCAGTTAAAACTCTTCTCACTTTTGCAGCAAAACGTGATAGGCAACAGTGGGTTAACCTGCTTATTTGCCTTTTGTATATAGGAGATATATTTAGGTGAAAGGAAATGATGATTCTCGAAAAAATCAATTTCTTCTTATCAAGTCTCTGAAAATGAAAAAGGCTTACAATATTTGCAATTCCTTGGAAAATAGCCTTATTCAGTAGTGGTTTTTGATCATGTACTAACCCATATTGATCAAATCAAAGTGTCACAATGGCTCATTGTTTTTTATTTTGTTCTGTTTTGGTTATCACTTTATGTCTGAATATGGACTATATTTGTGACTTAAATTACTCTTTAAATATTCATAGTAAGACCTTGACAGAAACAACAAAAATAGAACAGAAGTATACAATTGTTTTCAGTATGGAAAGGAATTTTAAAAAAGAGAAAAGATCTTTAACGTTTATAGAATGAATTAATGTGCAATTTGCATGACTCTTTTGCAACTTAATTGCAATTCTAAATGTAATATAAGATATAATGTATCTGGAATTTTAACTGACTTTTAAAAACAAAAAAGGATATTTAAAAATCATGGACAGCCTTATAATTAAAATCAAACTGTATGTCAGAAATTCTGTGTGAAGGTTAGGGTTATGGGAATTTCAATAGTGCTGTAGTTTGTCCAATCAAAGTTGATATGGTTATGTCATTCACCTTATAGTATGTGGCCCATTCCAGTTTTGATATGAACTTCAGAAGCCCAGTACCAAAACTGAAATTGGAGTCTACCTGAAGAGCTACATTTACTTTTATTTAATAATTGAAGATTTCGCATGACTTAATAGCTAGACCTACCACACAAATTGGTCAATAAGAATTTTAGTTTCAACATTAGAATAAGAACAAAAAAGCTCCAACTACATAAAAGTGTACCAAAAAGATTTAAAGTGCATTAGAATCCAATGGGCAAAATGGGTGAAGGAGAGTGGGAGATACAGGCCTGGAATGAGTGTCACAGGAATAAAAGGCATGGCAGAAGGAATACAGTCAATGATATTTTAATAGTGTTGTATGGTGACAGATGGTACATTTGTGAAGAGCATAGCATAATGCATAAACTTCTAGAACTACCATGTCATACGCCTGAAACTAACGTAACCTTGTGTGTCAACTATACTCAAAAAACTTTTAAAAAATGCATTAAAAGGAAAAAAAATAAGGTTCCAGTTGGATATATAGCATAAAGCAGCTATGTTTACAAAAATCTTATATGACTAATGCTAATAATAATGATAATGGTGATAATCATAGAAGGAAAAAGGAGAATTCAATGGGATAACAGATTTTAGTGCCTGTTCATGTTTCTACTGCCCCAAATCTTATACTTAGTACAAGAAGGTGGTGATGGAATGGGTCTCCCCATATGTTCAAAAGCAATCACACCAGAAAAGAAGAGACAGGATGAACCAGAATGCAACTTTCTCTGAAAATAGCTTAAAGAGTTGCCCTTCCCTATACTTATATATTAGGTGTAGATTATTCAGTTTTGGACACTTGGAGTTTTGTCAAAAAATAGAATATTTTTTGTTCTTTTAGAGTCTCATTAAGGCTCCCATACTTCCCAGCATCTCATTAGAGTTCCAGAAGATATTAAATATAAAACTAGGTTTTTAAAGAAGTTGCTGTGTTAGTGCTCCATTCATGTTCAAGTTAGACAAAGCCCACAGACACCATTTCATTGAGAGTTCTTTCTGACATTCTTTTGGTGTGTGTGTGTGTGTGTGTATGTGTGTGTGTGTGTGTTCTCAAACAACCAAAGAACTCACTGTTGAAGAAATAGGAATGATTTGTGACTTAGCCCATACACTCAGAGTGACAACTTTTGGATAAAGCATAGGGCAGTGAATTTGGCCAGAAAGAAGGACTAACAGAAGGAAAACAAAACAAAACAAAACATGTTCAGTCCACTTTGATGTTGCCCATTTACCTGGTCAGGTTGTGTGTAAGAGGCCAGGAGTTCCAGATCCTTGTTAACCAGCTGTCAAAATACTCCCAGAAAAATTAGCCTGCCTAAATGCTTTTGTTGTGATGTGTTGTAATCCTCCTGTGCCACACTTTGTTCTGGCCTCAAAGTACTTGAGATAGTTTCAGATAGATCGTGGAGACAGAAAACACTTTGCTGGGAAGGTGGCTTTGGGGGAGGAGGTGGTAGATATGTTCTGTCTGGTAATTTTATATCCTAAGGGGCATATTTTTACTATGTCTGTGTAGTCCCCAATTCCCATGACTGTAGTCAAGGAAGTCAGACAGAAGATTCAGAACAATTAAAAATTCACAAACAAGTAGTTTTGCAAAGAGGCAGTAAAAGTCAGGATCTGTGGAAACCAGGAATGAGAAATTATTAAAAAAAAATTATGATAATTTTGTAAGAGAATTAGTAAGAAGACACAGGAATGGGGTTGTTTAAAGGAAGAGAGAGAGAAATATTGAGAGAAAAAATAAGATAGATGAACAAACATCCAATTTTCTTCACATTCAGTAAAGCTTCCATGGCCGTTTTTCACATTTTGTGACAGAAAAATTTGTCTATGATATTAGAGCCCCTAACAATAGGAAATGCTCAGATTTTCTGATTCTGCATTTTCTGAGTGTGAATGGTTCCTCTCACGTGGATTGGCCTTTTAGAGGTGTTCTTGTAACTGCATTTCTCCTGCTAATCAACCTGGCAGGGCTTGGAGGTTATTAACACCGGCCTACTTTCAAAGTCCTGAGCTGAAGCCCCAGGGTATCTAGTTGTATAGAGAAACCCAGACAGAGGAAATGGCAGTTCTTCTATGTCTTTATGGTGAAGAAATCATCCCTGTTAATTAAGTGAAGAGTTTGAAAGGTGCTTGGAGAATTGTCTGTAGCTCTCCTGCAGAAAAAGTTTTCTTTGTCATGTCTTTGGAAGTCGTGGATCCTGATCAGGTTTTTCCTTTGTGAATTAGAATCTGAAGTTTTTTCACTAAGGAAAATTAATTCTTGCAATTAAATCTCTAAGTATAAATAAAAATCATAGATCTCAAATGTAGATTTGGGTTATCTACCTCTTTACTCTAAATTAGAGCTCTAAGGAAATGGTTTAGAGAGCAAAAGCAGTGGCATACATCATAGTCAAAAGCCCAGTTTTTAACTGGATTTTAAACTACCATTTGTATGATCTCTCCTTGGTTAACTGCTACAAGTTCTGGGGGGTTGAAAATAGTGTCTACAGTTAGCTAGGGCACCAGACCCTGGGCCCAACCACTCCTTTAGTCTGTGTGTTGCTGCAGAGTTGCTGGCTTGTTTAGAGGACATTACCATTTTGCCCATTAAGGAAAATGGACGAGTGGCTCTGGCATACCAAAGTAAGTCTTCCACTGTCTGCTAAACAATGGAAAGAGCTTGCATTTTGGAGCCAAAGCTGGGTTCAAATTTCTGTCTGACCTCTTTCTTGTTGTGTGGACCCCAGAATGATTACTTATTTCTTCAACCCTCCTTAGAAATATGGGACTTTTGTACATTGGTTGTGTCATTTGAGGTGCTGCCATGAACCTGGTAAGCAATTTTAAAATAAGAGCTACTTTAGTATTTAGGCATTGATTAATAAAGCGTTGTCACTTTGAATCTCTTCTTAGAATTGAAGTCATCTACTGTTTATATACATCTTCATTCTTGACTCAGGTACTTAAGGATTCAGCCATTTGAAGAGATGGATTTACTGGGTCTTCAAATTATTTGCACGCAAGTTTTCACAGAGGAGGCATTAAATTGCATTTTGAGCACCCATTATCTCCAAGGTCATCTTCTCAAACAACCCCTTCTCCCCATCATATTGCCTATCAGGGAGAACTACATAGGTTGCACTCTGATTTCTATCTGAACTCTTGTAGCTATTGCACAAAATGTTGCTGACTTGTCTTTCTTTATCCTCTACCTTGGAACTCAATATAAACCCATGTACAGCACACCTACCCCACTTACATGGTAGACTGACTACTTTTCTCTTTCATAAGAGTCTCTAACTAAGCCTTCCTTTGCATTTAGAGTCTCTAAGTTAAATTCAGTCTCCCTTGGCTGTTGTCATCTGCATTGGTATAAATAGTAATTGTTCAAGGTCACATAAGATTACCTTTTTAATAGCCTTTAATTCTTCCAGCTGTTTTATAACTTGGATCCTGCCACAGACTTTTAAAGTTGCCAGGATACTTATCACCTGAATACTTAAACTATGTGAAACAAAAATATCAAACAAAAATATAATGAAGATTCTTCATGTTAAAATCATTTGTTTCTGATGCTGTAATTATGTATCATGTGTCAACTAAGTAGTAAATGTATAAATAAAGATACCTATTTTTGCAGTGCTCTAAGAAATAGAATAAAATTAACAAGAAAAGCAATTCTGGTTATTGACCAGACTTTGGGAAGGGTCTCTATAAAGCAGGGGTTGACAAAAGATAGCCTGTCAAGTCTGGCCCACTGTCTCTGTAAGGCCTGCAACCTAAGAATGGTTTTTACATTTTTAAGTGGTTGAAAAAACATCAAAAGTAGAACAGCATTTTTTAAAAAACAGGAAAATATTTTACAATGCATGGAAATAACATAAACCCCAAATTTCAGTGTCACAAATGGAGTTTTGTTGGAACACAACCAGTCTCAGTTGTTTACATTATCTATAGTTGCTCCTCTGCATTGGCATAGTTTAGTGGTTGCAAAAGAGATTGTATGTATGGTCTGCAAAGCCTAAAATATTTACTAGCTGACCCTTTATAGGGAAAGCTTGCTGGCCTCTTGTCTAAAGCTTTCCCTGTAGGGAATTGTCATTTACCTATTTTATGATTTATATTATACTTTCCTAAGTGTTTAAGCTTCTGCCATGTTATTAAATGATTTGTCTAACACACTATGTAAGCAGCAGAGCTTGGGTTTTACATATCTTCTCAACAAGACCAACATTGTACATTTAATGAAAAAAAAAAAGAATGTTCATGTTGGAAGAAAAACTTGTATTTTAAATATATACACAGAGGCGCCTGGGTGGCTCAGTGGGTTGAGGCCTCTGCCTTCGGCTCGGGTCATGATCCCGGGGTCCTGGGATCGAGCCCCGCATCGGGCTCTCTGCTCAGCGGGGAGCCTACTTCTCCCCTCTCTCTCTGTCTGCCTCTCTGCCTACTTGTGATCTCTGTCTGTCAAATGGATAAATAAAATCTTTAAAAAAATAAATATATACACAATAACTTTTCTCTTTCAACTATCCAACAGGATTTATTCAGACCCAGAGATTCTCCAAGTAATTTATAGGACCTTATCCTTGGATTATTTACAATATAATAGATTGAGGAATAAATACATTCATGAAATAGCTGGTGAAATATGGGGTGAATCCACAATATCAAATTATAGATTTTGTACACACATGCAAGTGAATGCAGCAGAAAGGATAGTATGAAATGGAGATAACCTGGAAAATAGTTAAAGAGTGGTATTTTCCTTCTAACTTTTGTGTTGTGTGCTTTTAAATTTTGTCATAAAGATTTAAAATGACATCAAACATAAAATGGAAACTGTTAGATAAACTAGGATAAGTCAGCTTTATGTATCTTCTTTCATACTAGTATCTGAATAAATGATATTCAATAAATGGTAGTTATCATTACTATATGATATTTTCAGTGGAAAACAGATTAAGAATTCCTGTAGGTAGGGAAAGAATATTTGAAGAGTAAATGACTAATTTTATAATTGTATATATGTTATATATATATGAAATGGCAAAATTTGATCATCTTATAATTAGGTATTGATTATCTACTTTTGGCTGAAAATTTGATGTGGTATAAAAAACTGTACTGTGGGCAGGTTGCAGCAGCTGTTGTGGGGAGAGGCAATGGGAGCAGAAGGAGCCTCAATGCTGGGCAGGCCAGCTTCGGGAAGGTTCTCCACGGATTGTGCACCACAGCGGCCAGCAGGCAAAGGCATGTGCCCACCCTGAAGCTATGATGCCCAAGAGGAGGGTCAGCTCTGCCAAGGGGATGGCAAAGGAGGGCTCCAAGAGGATATCAGTGATGTTGTCCGTCAAATATACTCCTGCAAAAGTGTAAACGAAGCCAAAAAAGGTGGCAGAAAAGGATAAATCTTCAGACAAGTGCAAGCAAAGGGGAAAGGGGAGCAAAGGGAAAACAGGCTAAAGTGGCTGCCAAGAAACAAAGAAGACTTATCTGCAGAAAATGGAGAAACTGAAAATGAGGACAGCCCAGTCTCTGACAAAGCAGAAGAGAAGGAAGCCAAGTCTAATTAATATCATGTACCATGTCTTACCAGTGGTCCCTCTCTCTTTTCTTGTACAATCCAGAGGAACATTTCTATTCACTATTTTGTAAATATAAGTTTTTAGTAGCTCTAGAAATGTTTTTAAGAAGGAGGGAATTCCACTTCATCCCATTTTTTAAAGTATAATTGCCTTTTTTTTTTTTTTTTAAGAGAGGAAATTTGCTGGTTGTTTCGTTTTTCGTACACCCAGAAAATAGTGGGATATTGAATATGAGAGGCTTTGATTGTCTTGGGTGTCATCTTAACATCCCATAGATATAGTTTTTATGTCCTATAATACCAAGCATACTAAATGGCAATTTGGAGTCAGTTGTGCATTTAATATGTTTTGGACATTTTAAATTACTTCTATTCCCATGTTTTTTGGTAGAATTATTTCCTAAAGAAAACCACTTTTTGATCTTGGCTCTCCCTTCAGAATTTTGTGCATTCTGAGACATCTTGGTTGTGGTAGTCCACTTTCACTAGTAACTTAGTTAATGTGCTGTGCCAGATTGAAAATTTGTGTATGTAGTGTATACTATATTAAGTTGTCAATTAATGGGACTCAGCAATGTAACAGCACATCAACAGTTGAAGATATTGGTACTTGATAGACTGTTAAGAAAAATTTGCCTCCAAATTTTCCACTGAAAAATCACTGGAAGAACTTTTAGAAAAGAATCACAGCTAGGTGGTTTTATAGATTTTCAATACGTACGTTAAGAATTGTGTACATCTTCTTTATCCATTCATCTGTGGGGTTACATTATATGTTTAAATTAAAAAAAAGCTTAAATAAAAAAAAAGAATTGTGTACAAATTGAAATATTTGGACTGATCCTCAGAACAACCCAAAAAACCTCAATTATAAAAAATACTGTACTGTGATGTAGCAACAAATATTATAAAAGCTTTTTATTAAGGATAATTTGAAACATATGCATAGTAGAGAGAATAGTATAATGAACCCTTTGTGTAGCCATCACCCAGCATCAAAAATTACCATTTTTATTTTTAGAAAGCTCCTACCCACCACTGGAATATTTTAAATTATGTGCTTGCAAATAGTGTCTATATGGTTCTCAAAAAGGTAACCACTTAAAAAATAATATTATCACAACTAAAAAATAATATTAAGTCATCATCCAAATAAAGGACATGCATTTGAAATTAGTTACTATGTCCTTAAATCCATAATTTCCCTGCCCCTCCTTTTTGTCCATGAAATATTTGTTGAAGAAATCAGGGCATTGGTCCTGAAGACTTCCCCGAATTATTAATTTTGAGGATTGTACCACACTGGTGTTATCTAAAATGTTCCTTTGTCTCCTGTATTTACCTTAAAAGGTATTTGGAAACAGAGGATTGATCAAATTCATTTTCAATTTTAGAACAAGAATACTTCTTAGGAATGTCCATCAGGAGGCCAGTGAATATTGTGTCTTTCTTTTTATGATTTGGGGGACTTGATCCTTGCCTAGAACCATTATTTCATTAGGGTGACATTATAATTCCATCATTCCTTTTTAACTTATTAGTTGGAAAACTTATATAAAGGGAATCTTCTCCTCACCTTCTCACACATACATACATATTAAGCATACATCTTTGATTATGTTTTTAATCCATTGCAGTTATTATTATTATTGCTCAAAATACTCCATTTTAAAAAAATATTCCATTTTTGGAAAGTGGGAGTTTAGCTACAAAATTTTAAACATTTTTAAAAGGTTCCCTTAATATATGTCATGAGAGTTTCTGTGTGTGATTTTGTTTAAAGTTTCATTTAAATAGTTTTAATGCTTTTTCTTTATACATGCAATGAATTCTTCAGTGCTTTTCATTATTCAGCTGAGAACTAAACCTTTCAATTTGAGTTTGGTGCTAGAGATGCAATCTCCATGCTTCTTCTAAGGGCAACCCTTCTTAAGTCCTATGATCATGTCACCTGGGATGAGGCTCCCTGCTTGTCTGTGCCCCCTCACCATTTTTTTTTTTTTTTTATTTGATGCAGCTTAAAGGAGCCTTCAACCAGAAAGGGCTAAGACAGACAGAAATGTTCCTGTCAATAAACACTAGGTTGAAAATAAAGAGATTTGGTTCTTGCTCTGACTCTGGCACCAAGTAAGATACAATTTATCAAATTGGTCTAAATCGGCATATTCCCTGATGATATTCCTCAAAACCATAATTCTGTAGGATCCTTTGTAAAAGAG
>ML095024.1:0-14150 GCA_003697995.1 Taxidea taxus jeffersonii
AGAGCTGGGATGGGGCCCCAGCGTCTGGTTCTACAAGCCCACGCTCCTAGAGACCACTGGACGCTGCCTCTCGGACGTGAGCACAGCACCCTCTCTGTCAGCAGGAGCACGCTGGAAAGTTCCAGAAGAAGTCAGCCGTGGTCCCTGTGAGTGTGCGTCCCCAAGATGGGCGCCACACAGGGTGACAGGACTTCCCGGACTGCGGGGCAGCTGGGGGCAGGAGAGGCCCACCCCCCAGGAGGAGACTCCGAGGGCCTGGGCCCAAGGAACAAGGTCCGTTTCTGGAAAGTCCTGGGAAAGCCATCTGAATTGGACTAGGAACCCTCGTATCTGGTTAGTTCACATAGTTTCCCCCGGAATCAGAATCATGGGGGCAGCTCCCATTCCAAGAACCCGCCGCCCGCGGACAGGAGACAGGCTCACGCTCTCCAGCCGCGGACTTTCCGTTCTGCCCCTTCCCTGGGGGTGGCCACAGCGTGGCGACCCGGTTGGGGCAGCCTGGGCGCATAGGACCCGCCCTCAGATGAGGCGGCAGAGGCCTGGTGTGGGGAAGGGGTGGGTCGAGGCAGGAGACCCAACGGGAAGAGGAGCTCTGGCCACACGGGGACACAGGAAGCTCGCTCCTGGGACCGCCAGGGTGGAGACAGGGTAGACCCGTGGGGACCCAGGGGCCGTCTCAGGCCGCATGCCTTGAGGGCTGCAAGGAGACTCCGCCCACACTGGCTCCTGGGCGGCCTCCACGGAGCACCTGGCTGCCTGTGGGACTTGGGGCCCCAGGGGCGCCCACCCGCCAGCATAAAGCTGTGCCCAGCAGCCGGCGGGCCAAAGCCCTATCCCGAGAGCTCTCCAGCAGCACCTTGGCCGCACTCTTAGATAGAGAGAGTTACTGGGATGCACAGTTGCGCGAGGATCAGAGGAGAACGTCAAGAAAACCCTCCGGGCGTACCGGGAAAGATGCGGCACTCGGGGGTAAGGCACAGCATGGCTGTGGGACGGGAGCAACCCAGGACCAAGCTCTGCTGGGCACAAACTCGGGGCGGAAGAAGCGAGAGGAAATCTCATGGGAAATACATGACAAAGGACAGATGTACAGAAAATGTGACAGAAGCCGGAAGACACGTGGGGAGTTTGACTTTCGGAACCATAGGAGGAGCAGAGAGTGCCCTTGAGCAAGAAGATTGAGTGGGACAGACAGCCTACTTCGTGAGCGGCCCTGGCACCCACAAGCAACAGGGCAGAGAAGAGACCCTCGCGTGTAGACCCTGTGGACACGCAACAAGGTCGCGGGAGACAGAAGGGCAGCAGGCTTCTGAGAACCCATCACTGGAATGTGGAGGAAAAATGGAGCTTTCTAGGTGGAAATAATTTTGAACCTAGAATTCTTACTCATCCAAACTTCAGTCAAGTCTGTGGGCATGGAGAGCCATTTTTAGACGGGCAGAGACCTAGAATATACATGTGCCACACACCTGTTTTTAGAAAGTTCCTTGAAGGATATGCTCCAGAAAAACAAGGGAATAAACCAAAAAAAGAGAAAAATGTGGGATGTTGGAAATAATAGATTCAACCCAGAAAAGTTGTCAAGCTGTGCTGGCAGCTGAGAGAGCCACCTGTCTAAAGGACAGTGGGACGGAGGCGGGCCCGGCGGGTCAGGGCAGGGAAGACGAGGACCCGGCGTGTTGTGCCACAGGAAAACAATACAACGGAGAAAAGCCAGTTGGAAACTCCAGAAGACACAAGAGTCCTACACAGCTTGACTCCTCGGTGGAAAACATTTGCGTTATCATGGTGTTCACTGATACTTTAGTTTTAGGACTAACATTTTGATAAAGGAAACCTTTTTGTGGTTATCAGGTCTGACAAGACAAAAGTGGAGGTCCTGACGACCCACTTTAGCGGGAGGGGAGTGTCTAGAAGGGAGAAAACAGCTGTGGTAACGTGGTAACGTCCTTGCTTGAGGTGAGTGGTCAGAGGTCACCGGCTCAGGGTCCACAAGACCTGGAGCTGGTGTAACATTTTCAGGTACAAAGATGATAAATAGGGAATTAAAATCATGCTATAATCAACGATACTCCTAAGTTGGGAAGAGGCCAAAGGGGAGTCTGAGTAGCTGGAGCTTCCGCAGTCGGCTGTCAGGCTCCACAGGTGGCGCGTGGCGTCGGTCCGCTGGGCAGCACGTGGGAGGCGGGGGTCCGGAGACCAGCACGTGCCTGCCGGCGGCCAGTCGTTCCCTCCGGGGAGCAGCACTGGGAGCCAGGTAGGAGGCCCTTCTTGCCAGCCGTGTGCAGGTGCCGCCTGGATAGAAGTCCAGAAGTCGTTCTCGTCCTCCTGCCGTGGGGCTGAAACGTCCTTCCCTGCTGGCTGGAGGCTGGTCAGGAGGACGCGGCTAAGTAGTGAAGGACGTGGGCCCTGGCTTTGCCATTCTGCATCCGTGATTCTTAAGTTGAGTTTTATCTTAAAATGACAAATCCTATACGAAGATAAAAAATAAGTGTCCAAAACCTCATTTGTAGCCCGTCGCTGCCCTCTAGTGGTGCCTGGTGTCACTGCACCCCGTGGACTTGCCTCCCCAGCGGCTGGGTTTGAGGGCGGTTCCACCCTTGGTCCAAGCACACGTGGGTGCTCGCCGAGTCGGGGCGTGGCACTGGGTGCTAGGCGGCTGGAGAGACGGGAGCACCTTGGTTCTGCAAGAGGTGCCACACTTGTAGCGACCTTGCTGGTCGCTCAGGGCACTGGACCCTGAACCTGGGCAGGATCCGTGGTCACACTCGGCCGCACGGCGAGCCCCGCGGGTGGCTCGTTAGTTTTAATTACACACATTTCGCATTTCTGTGCCGGTTTTTCCATTTTGCTAGCCGCATGAAGAAACTCTATGTGGGGTTGGTCGCATTTTATAACAGCACTTACATTAAAGAGTAAAGGTAAATTTTAGTTCTTAATGAAAAATCTCAGTTGCTAATCAATTTGTGTTTTCACCTCCGAGTGTTTAATTACTAGAATAGTTTTCACATTCGCACTATCAATGTACACGAATACACATTAATGAGAAATTTCATGTAGGTCCCTAAAATAGAAAACAGATTAAAAGGAAATAGTCTAAGAGTATCTGGGACATTTCTACTTTGTTCAGCATTTTTATTTAACATAATCATCAATGTTGGGTCTTTATATAAATTTGAAAGTCCCATTTCTACCATTTCTGGCCATGGTATGGTAACAGATATTATAGTTTTATTCTGTGAAAAAAAAAAAAACCTGTAAGCCTTAACAAAGTACACGAAGTAATCATTTTTGGGCGTTGGACAGCAGATGGTCCACAGCAGAAGTTTTGCAGGGGTGACATCAGAAGTGGGCTGGCTCCACCTCACGCTCAGTCTCTGCCAGGTGGGGTTGCAGGGCTGTGCTAACACCAGCGCTGGGGAGTAGAGCCCAGACAGAAGATCTACTGGGGTGAGACAGGGGTCCGTGCAGGGGCCGCCCGGGGAAGCGGGCATTTGCAGGGTGTGATGTGAGAGAGGAGGCTCCTGGACAGAGCACGTGTGCTCACAGGCACTCAGGCGTGGTCTCTAAGCTCAAGAGAGACAGTGGAATTGACCAACAAGGGTCGGGGGCTTCACTGGACTGGCCAGGCACTCAGAGAGATCATACCTTAAGAATAGGGCTATAAGGACTACAGTAGACTTGCCCTGAAAAGCCTCCCTCAGCTCTAGAGATGATCAGCTGAACCACCGCTAGGTTAACCGCCTGTCCGAAGAAAACCCAGCCTTCCTCTCGAGGAAGGCAACACCACCCACACTCTCACCAATATACTCTCAACAACATAGCCCTTAAGTGTCCAACATAAGATAAAAAATTACTAGACACATGAGAAAATGAGAAAATGTCCTTCCATACCAGGAGAAAGCACAGTCAATAGAATAGAAACAGATGCCTCTGTGGCTCAGTGGCTCAATGGGGTTAAGCATCTGTTTTCAGGGCCCGGGACTGAGCCCCACATTGGGCTACCTGCTCAGTGGGAAGTCTGCTTGTCTGTCTCTCTCTGCCCCTCTCCCCTGTCTTGCCCACGCTTTCTCTCTGAAATAAAAATAAATCTTTATAAATTGAGTAGAAACAGTCAACAGACCCAGATATGACACAAATTTTGGAATTAGCAGACAACAAATATAAAATTTAAATTAAAACAACAATTATAAGAATGTATTTTTAGTGGAAAAACTAGTGTACAAGTGGGGAATTTCAACAAAGAAATGAAAAATGTTACGAACTCAGTGGAAACTCTAGGACTGACGAATATAGCATCTGCAGATATTACTGGGAGAGCTTAGAGAGCTAAACTGAAAATGTGGCGAGTCACTCTGGCAGCAGGTCGACGCAGCATTGACGCCGAAGCCCGGGGAGAAAAGACAGAAGAGCAAAATGAGTGCCACTTCAGTAGCACACAGGGCAGAATCAAGAGGCCCAACACACACCTAACGGGAGTTTCGGGACAGAGGCAAGAAAGGGAGGTAGAAGTATATGCACTTACATTTTCTCACATTCAGTTAAAAACATCAGCAGAGATCCAAGACTTTCAGTGACCCCAGGCAGGATAAGCACACAGAAAGCCACAGCATGTTCACTGTGGTCAGATTGCTGCAGACCAAAGGTGGTGAGAAATCACTGGAAGGGAGTCAGGAGGCAAACAGATGCGTTACATACAGGAAAGCAAGGCCGAAACTGCAGACTTCTCAGCAGAAGCAATGCAGGCTTTAAGTGCTAAACAGGAAAAACCTGTCAATCTAGAATTCCATGTCCAAGAATAGCCTTCAGAAAATGAGGGCAAAAATCAAGATGTTTTAAGATAAACTAAAGGCCAAATAATCCATTCCTAGAAGAGATGCCAAAAAAATTCTTCAGGCTAAAGGAAGATAATGGCAGGTGGAAAGTTGGCCCAAGAAGCCACGGAGAGGGACGCCTGGGTGGCTCAGTTGGTTAAGCAGCTGCCTTCAGCTCAGGTCATGATCCCAGCGTCCTGGGATCGAGTCCCACATCGGGCTCCTTGCTCAGCAGGGAGCCTGCTCCTCCCTCTGCCTCTGCCTGCCTCTCTGTCTGCCTGTACGCATGCGCTCTCTCTCTCTCTCTCTAACAAATTTTTAAAAAAATTAAAAAAAAAAAAGAAGCCACGGAGAGTACCTGCCGTGGTGAATGTGTGGGCAAACATAAAAGGCTCCCACCTTCAGTTCTTCAGTCCTTTAAAGGACACTTGCCTGTTTAAAACCAAAGTACATTGAATTGTGGGATTACTGATAAGTGTAGAAGTAAAATGCATGACCACCATAACACAAATGATAGGAATGATGTACACAGAAGTATACTGTTCAGAGTTCTGGCATCACCCGTGAAATGATAAAACATTAATTCAAGATAGACTGTGACTGGTTAAGGATGTATGTTGTAATCTCTAGAGTAAGTCCTCCAAAATAATAAAACAAAAAAGTATAACTAAAAATCCAATAGGGGAGATAAAATGGAATGCTAAAAATATTCAATTAACCCAAAAGAGTGGAGGAAAGAAAAACATATGGGACAAAAGGACAGCAAAGCGAAGTGGAAGATTCCACCCCAACCACATCCACGTATCTGCTAAACATAAAAGGACCAGCACTCTAGTTAAACGTGCAGGGTTTATCCACTGGATACAGTAAGACCCAACTAGAAGCTGTTTTCAGAGACACTTCAAAAATAAAGACTCAGGTGGCCCATGGAGGGAGTCTGCCCAGGAGCCAGTATATTTCTCTTAGACTAAATCCAGTCCCCCCCCTAAGCAGAGTTTCAGGGATTTGCTCCCCTCCAGCACTGGACAGGGGGTGACCTCTTAGTGTATGTGGTGTTGTAGCCACAGTGTGGCTAAGATAGGAAACCTTGAGGAAGAAGGGATCACACAGCACTCCTGACATTGCTTTGAGTTGAAACCGATAGGACTGGGCTCTCAGCCCACGGTGGATGGCCCCTGGGAGCAGACACGCTGGGGCACAGGGGATGGGGCCTATGGCTCGCGGTGGGGCTTGGCCGTCCTACAAAGGGAGGTCCCAGAAGACAGGCTTGTTTGCTCACTCACTGCTGCTGCACAACAGAAACACGAGTGAGTCATTTCAACACCAGTTCGTGATTCTATGTCATGGTTCTGTGGGTTGACTGGATTCAGCTAGTAAGCTGTGGCTTAGGGACTTTCATGAGGTTCCTGTGGACACCCCCAGGGCTCGTTCACCTTCCTGCAGAACACCTGTCTGCCCTGAAGGCACTCCTGCATTTGAGGCCCTTCTCTGTCTCCAGGGTCGAGACTGAACTGGTGGCGGAGATGCTGAGCACCACAGCCTGCATCCAGGGCAGGAGCATCATGGAGAACCTGAAGGGGAGAAAGCAGCTGCGCCTGGCGGCCGCCAAAGCCTTCATAGAGAGTGCCAAGTATGCCGTGCCGTGCTCCTGGCTGGTGGTTTGGGGCGCACGCTGCGCATGGGCGGTAAATGGCGACGGCAGTGCCACGAACTGACGGGCACGATGCTCAGCGGGCACTGCCACTGAGGCCGGCTCTCCCTTGGTAGCCCCGTGGCCAGGGCTGCCTCACCCTTTGTGGTGACACCTACCCCACCCCACCCACTTGGGCATGAGCAGGTCCCCACAGGCCGCGCGGCCATCAGAGGGAGGGAACGCCCATACGGAGGGCTATTGCATGGCACCCAGCCCCACCTCCTCCCCTGTAAATCCAGGAGCCTCACGAGTTGCTGCTGCACTGTCCATCCATGTCTACACCTGTCCAGGTCAGGAATTCCCTTTCAGGTTTGGGGGCATTGCAAGGAGCAGCGCCCTGGTGATGGTGGCCGCCAGGCACTACTGGAACACCTGGCTTCCATTCCTGTCCTCTGCGGCCAACAGGAGGAAAACCAAGAACATCCTACAGAGGATCATCAGCATCATCAACAAGACAGAAGCAAAAAAGCAGGTGTGCTGTGTGGGGCCATGGCAGGGCAGGCCTCTCCCAGAAAGGGTGGGCAAGATCCCAAGGAAAGGCAGACCCCGAGGAGCTCTTGAAAGCAGGAACACACAGGCCAGCAGAGTGGGGGGCCCAGAGGACAAGGGTATCTCCAAAACCCCAGCTGGGCACAATCCCACCCTTCCCTCCCTCGTCTCCTAGAGAACACCGGCCCGTAGCAGGAGACTCCCGCAGGAGAGAGGAAGGGACATGGAGGTAGGCACAGAACAGTGGGCTCAGGCAGCTGAGGAACACCACAGAAGAGCCAGCGTCCTGGCCTGGCTCTACCCCATGCCCACCTCACCACCAGCACGGGCGGTCTTGGTAAAGGCATTGTCCCTGGGTGGCTCCCTCTGTCCACCTAGCCCCTGAGGCTGGCAGAGCTGGGCCCAGACCCAGCTTGAGAGGGTGTGTGCAGGTCAGTGAGGGCTGTCCCACTTGCCTGCTGACCACGCGTGTCCTGTGCCCATCCTGGAGACTCCCAGCCCTAGGACTCAGCTCCCCACGGGGCTTCCAGCCCCTTTCCTGTCTGGCAGGGAAGGCCACGCCCGTACCTGTAGGCCTGCAGTTTCCAGCAGGCCCACAGGTCAAAGTCCTTGGCAGACAGAGGTCCGTGGTCAGAGCATCTAGGAGCCCAGGGACAGAGCTTCTTGAGCCCTCGGCCAAGGCCCAGTGAAGCCCCCGAGGCCAGCAGACAGACAAGCTCTGGGAGGGCTAGCGGGGATGGGGCGAGATGGGGGAGCTACGCTCTGTGCTGAGTCCAGAGCTGGGCCTTCCCAGGGCTGCCCCTGGCCTGGGGGACCTGCTGCTCAAGGGAAAGCGAGAAGGACATTGGAAACCACGGCCTCATATAAGAAACTGGTCGGTGCCTCCGGTTTCCTGACTAAGAACTCATGACCTCTGAGGGTCTAGGCGAGGGGTGGGCCAACCACCACCCACGAGCCGGATCCAGCCAGGCTGCTGTTCTCGTCAGTGAGGTTGTACGGGGACACCGCCGGGCCTGTTCCTCACGCGGCGGGTGCGGCTCGGCCAGGACGCCAGCGGGGTCGCGCTGACAGAGGCCGTGGGAGCCGCCAGGCCCCGCGCACTCACCGCCCGGCGCTCCGCACGCAGCGTTCGCCGCCAGCCGCAGACGTGTGCAAAACTTCACCCAAAGTTCCGTTTTTGCCAATTCGCTTTTTAGAATGGTGGTAAAATCACACAATTATTTCCCATTTTGACCATCGAAAGTGTACAGTTCGGCGACCGTAGTTAATTTCGACCGTCGCGTGGCCCTCGCGGCGCCGCCGCCCACCCCCATTGGCCTGCAGCCCTGCGCTCCGCCGGCCGAGCGGGTCCACGCCGGGCCTCGTGCGGGGTTTGCCCAGCCCCGTCTGGCTCGTCTCGCTCAGCTCCGCGTCCTGCGGGTCACCCATGTTGTAGCGGGTGCCAGAGTTCCCTTCCGCCGTGGGACTGAGAGCAGTGGGCTCCGCGGCCGGCCCGCGTTCTGTGGATGCATCCGTCTGCTGGCGGACATGACCGCCTCAACCATTGCGCTGCTTGGATGTGTGGCTGGGAACATGGGTGTGCAGGCAATGTGCCTGAGGTCGGTTCTTTGGGGGATGCAGCTAGGAGTGGAGTCACCGGGCTACATGGTAGTTCTGCGTTCAGCCTTTGGAAGGGATGCGAAACTGTTTTCCAAGCAGTAGCACCGTTGTGCGTTCCCACCAGCAACATTCTGGTTTCTGCCCATCCTTGTCAACACTTGTTAATGCCCATTAAAAAGTTGTATCGATCCCAGCAGGCGTGGAGTGGTACCTCATTGTAGTGTGGGTTTGTTTGTTGTTGTTGTTTAAGATTTTATTTGTTTGAGAGGGAGAGGGAGAAGCAGACTCCCCACTGAGCAAGGGAGCCCAACACGGGGCTCAGTCCCAGGACCCTGAGATCATGACCTGAACCGAAGTCAGATGTTTACCTGACCTGCCCCCAGGCGCCCTGAACCTCATGGCGGTTCTGATTGGCGTTTCTCTTATGACTGATGATAGAGCATCGTTTCACGTGCTTATCTTAGCTCTCTGCATATTTTCTGTGGGAAACATCTTTTCAAGTTTTGCCCGTTTTTGAAGGGGTTCGTTTTTTGTCGAGCTGTAAGAGTTCTCTGCACATTCTGCATGTCAATCCCTTATAAGACATAAGATTTGCAGATTTTTTCCTCCATTTGTTTGACTGCCTTTTCACTCCCTTGGTGGTGTCTTTTGAGGCACAGAGGTTCTTAATTTTGATGAAATTCAACTATTTTTTTCTTTTTGCCTGTTTTGGTGTCACATCCATGGAGCCATTGCCGAATCCAATGTCATGAAGAATTTTCCAGTGTTTTCGTCTAAGAGTTTTATAGCTTTACCTCCTATGTTCAGGGTTTTTCCCCCCGCTTGAGTCAATTTCAGTATATGCTGGAAAGCAGGGGGACAACTTTGTTTCATTGCATGTGAAAATCCAGGGGCCCAGCACCAGTTGTCGAAAAGGTTGTTCTTTTCCCTCTGAATGATCTTGGCATCCTTGTCAGAACTCATTTCACCACTTATGGAAGAGTTTATTTCTGGGCTCCTCCTTCTAGGCCATCGGTCTGTATGTCTGTCGTTGTGCCAGGACCACACGGATTTGACGACTGTAGCCTTGTGACAAATTTCAGAGTCAAGAAGTAGGCGGCTGGCAAGTTTATTAACCCTTTTTGAGATTGTTGTGGTTACTTGGGGCCTCCTTGCAATTCCACATGAATTTGAGGATTGGCTTTTCCATTTCTCCTAAAAAGGGTGTTGGAATTTTGAGACGGGTGTGCTGAATCTTTCGATCACTTGGGTAATACGTACAGTTGAGCATTTTTAAGCCTTCCTATCCATGAACATGGATGTTTTTCCACTCATAAAGGTCTTCCTTAATTTCTTTCAGGGATGTTTTCATAGTTTCGGCAGATACATCTTTTACCTCTTTGGAAGTATTTAATTTCTTTAGGTGCTAGTATAAATGAATTTGCTTTCTGTCTTAGCTCTGGCTGCTATAAGAAAATGCTGCATGACTGGGTGGCTTAACCAACAGAAACTGTGTCATGTTCTTCTGGAGTCTGGAATTCTGAGACCAGGGAACCAGTGTGGCCCGGTTCTGATGAAGACCCTCTTCTGTCTTGCATCCATCTGCCTTCTTGCTGTGTCCTCCTCTGGGGGCAATGTGGGGACAGAGCAAGATCTCTTCTGTCTCATCTTATGGTCTTAGGAAGGACCTTTCCCCTCATGACCTCATCTAATCCTAATAACCCCCCAAATAGCAGCACACTGGGGACGAAGACTTCTTTCTACGTATGAATTTGGTAGTGGTGGGGGACACAAGTTAAGTCCACAGCACATTCCTAGTTTCCTTTCTGGATTGTTAGTTGCTGATATACAGAAAAAAAACAACTAACTGTTACATTGTGTCCTACAGGTTTTCTTTTCTTTCTTTTTTTTTTTTTAAGGATTTTATTTATTTATTTGACAGACGGAGATCACAAGTAGGCAGAGAGGCAGGCAGAGAGAAAGGAAGGGAAGCAGGCTCCCTGCCAAGCAGAGAGCCCGAGCAGGGCTCGATCCCAGGACCTTGGGATCATGACCTGGGCCGAAGGCAGAGGCTTAACCCACTGAGCCACCCAGGCGCCCCACCTACAGGTTTTCTAAATTGATTTATTAGCTCTAATGATTTTCTTGGGGACTTTTTGGGATTCTTCTATATGTAGGATCATATCATCTGTGAATGGAGAGAGTTTTACTTCTTCTTTCCAGTTGGGATACCTTTTATTCTTTTTCTTGTCTTGTTACTCTGGCTGGAATTTCCAGTAGAATTTTGAACAGCAGCAGTGAAAGCATCTTCATCTTTTCCTGATCTTAGCGGGGAGCTTCAGTTGCTCACCACCGAGCACAATGTCAGCTGTGGGGTTTTGATAAATACCCTTCATGTGTTGAGAAATGTTCCCATTTTTCCTAGTTTTCTGAGATTTTATGAAAAGCTGTTGGATTTTGTCTAATGCCTTTTCCATCAGTTGAGATGATCATGGAGTTTTTCTCCTGCATGTTATTAGCATGATGTGTTACGTTGATTGATGATATGTGGGAGAACTCTTGCACTCCTGGGACGAACCCCACATGGCCGTGGATTTGATTTGCTAAATTTTGTGGAGGATTTTAAATTCTTAATGGGTATCTGTCTGTGATTTTTCTTGTTGTCTGTTTGTCTAGATTGCTCTCAAGATAACGGCGGCAGAATCAGTTTGGAAGTATTTCTTCCACTTTAGTGTTTGAAAGTTGAGGAGGATTAGTGTCGATTGTGGAGACATTTGGTAGAATCCAACCACGAACCATTGGGTCCTGGACTTTTCTTTACTGGCTGGTTTCTGATTGTGATTCAGTTGTTACTTGCGTACATTTGTTGAGATTTTCCATTTCCTGTTGAGTCAGTGTTTGCAATGTGCATGTTTCAAGGTATTTGACCATTCTTTCCAGTCTTGTAATTAGTGGTGCACACTAGCCCACGCGGTTCTCCTAGAACCCTTTTCGGCTCTCCAGGGTTGGTGTTAATATGCCCACTTCCACTTCTGATTTTAGTTATTTGTGTCTTTTTCTCTTTGCTAGTCTTGCTAAAGGTTTGTTAATTTACTTGATCTTTTCATTGATTTTCTGTTATTTTTCCAATCTCTGTTTTGTTGATTTGTGCTCTGATCTTTATTATTACCTGCCTTCTGCTGGCTTTGGGTTTAGTTTGTTCTTTTTCTAGTTCCTTAAGGTGGAAAGTTAGGTTGTTCACTTGAGATCTTTCTTCTTTTTCCATGTAGGCATTTGCAGCTGGAAACTTCCCTCTGAGCCCTGCGTTTGCATCTCCTACAAGCCGTTTGTGTGTTGGTTTAGCGCAGGCACAAGCAGGGGAGGGACAGAGAGAACCCTAAGAAGACTCCCTGCTGAGCATGGAGCCTGCCGTGGGGCTCGATCCCAGGACCCCGAGATCATGACTGAGCCGAAATCCAACCATCTGGCGCTTAACTGACCGAGCCACCCAGGCATCCTTCTTTTTACTTTTTTTTTTTAAGATTTTATTTATTTAAGAGAGAGAGCGAGCAAGCATGAGAGGGGAAAAGGTCAGAGGGAGAAGCAGACTCCCCATGGAGCTGGGAGCCCGATGCGGGACTCGATCCTGGGATTCCAAGATCATGACCTGAGCGGAAGGCTGTTGCTTAACCAGCTGAGCTCCCCAGGTGTCCCCCAGGCATCCTTCTCAATAAGCTTTTTCTAATGTGCTTTTGATCCCAGTGATTTCAGTCTCTAAAATGGATCTGGACGCTCCATGTCATTGAAAAAGCTGCTGTCTGTGTTGGCGCTGGCCTCTGAGTGTGCGTTCTCACGGGAACCCGGGAGATGCTTCTCAGGGGTGAAATGCAACTTCACTTTTTGTGACTTAGTATTTCGGAAATTTAGTTGCAATTTCTGTAATTAGGTACTGAGCCAAATGACCATCAAAATGGAGAAAGAAAAACTTACAACTTCCAAATGTATGTTCTGTTTTCCTTGTTTCGACTGCAGGGAAAGGGGAAAGTGCTGCTTCTTCACCAGTGGCCTACGGCGGACTCCCACAGTGGAGGAATGACAGAAGGTCATTTTCTCCCAGGTTTGTAGACACAAGACAGACACGGCCACAGGCACGAGGAGAGGCAAGTGCTCGGCGCTGTGAATTCCGGCAGCCTTGCACGAAGCCTGCTTAATCGGGACAGAGACCGCGGGGAGCGTCGGCTCATCACTTGGGGTGTGATGGGCAACAACTTCATGGAACCCTCATGGTGTGCACAAGGACACCAACTAGGGGCCCCTGTCCCGGACCCCCTGGGGTCACGCTCGCTCAGCCTAGTGGCTGCTGTGCAACCCAGCCCCTGGCATACCCGGCAGACAGGTCACGGTCTTGCGCTTCTGGACACCAAGGCGGAGCAGTAGCCTTGCAGACCAAAACCAAGACACAAACTGAACTAGGACATGAAACTGTATTTAAAAATTCATGCTGAATTCTGTTAAGAAAAATAGTCATCCCTGTTACCGTAGGAGACACAGTCTCTGGTCCCTGAGAACGTCAGGTCTATTGGGGAGAAAAACTTGATTTAAAATAATGAACGAAAAGTAGGACCATGTGCCATTGACTACGGAGCACTGAGCCGCAACGGTCCCCACGGTCTGCGGCTCCTGGCACGACGGAAGAGACGCGGGGCACAGGGCAGGACCCCCGAGCCAGTCAGGCCTGAAACGACAGGCAGGAGCAGCCCTTGCGGCCCAGTCCTAGAGGCTGACAGCGTCTCGTCCAGCTGCTGGGCGTGGGCGACAGGGACCCCGCATACTGAGAGCCCCTCGCTGGCCACGAAGAGGCCACGGGGTGGGGGGGAACAGGTCCCACGCAGCGGGTGCTGGTGCCAGCAGTGTCCCCGGCCATGGTGGTCGCCTGCTCCGGGGTCAACCATGCAAACAGAGCCCCCGGGTCCTGCACCCACGGCGGGGCCTCTGCTCAGGGGGGACCACGCGGCGCGGAAGCTCCGGCGCGCCCTGGGGTGTGCGGTGGCAAGTCCACAGGCCGGCTTGGTCTCCGCCCCTCCGCAGGCCGCACCCACCCCTAAGGGCCAGGCCCAGCCGCCAGACCTGTAGAGCCGCAGAGGGGAGGCGGGTGACCGCCGCAGGACCTGGGCGCGGGCGGGAGGCGCTCGGAGGCACCTGCGGGCAGGGAGGAAGCTCCGAGGGGCTCAGCCAGGTCCACTGGGCTTGGGCGGTGGGGCCCGGGGCAGCCAGGCCGCGCCCCCGCACACCGGCCCCTCCCGCCGCAGGTGCCGAGGAAGACCTGACGCTGCGCGCCGCGCTCTACGGGCTGCTCTTCCACTGCCACGCGGACCACGGAGACTGGGAGGGCGGCCTCAAGGTGCTGGACGAGGCGGTGCAGGTGCTGCCGCGCACAGCCCACCGCCTGTGAGCGCCCGCCCCTCCTCCCTCCTGCCTCCCCTCCGCTCCTCCCCCCTCTCCCCTCCCTCCCCCTCCTCTCCTACCCCCCTCTCCCCTCCCTCCCCCTCCTCTCCTCCCCCCTCCTCCCTCCTGCCCTCCCCTCCGCCCCTCCCCCC
>ML095032.1:11592-26003 GCA_003697995.1 Taxidea taxus jeffersonii
AGCTAACCGTGGGAACCTGGGCCAGTTACCTCATTTCTTGGACCCTCAGTGTCCTTGTCTGTCAGCTCATTACACCCCTCTCACCAGGAAGCTGAGACAATTAAATTGGGTAGCATATATCAAGAATCTGGTCTAGGGGCTGGCAGAGGGCAGTGAATAAAAATCAAGCTAGGCAAGTAACAATATACTTCCTCTTTGCTGTGTTTGTATTATTTTACTTCTACGGTGATAGCAGTAGAAATACAAGTACTATTAGTCACAGTAACAGTATTTTTCATAGTTTTAACATCAACAATCACGTTAAATACTTCCCTATCATACTGAGTAGTGACCATATTAAGATAATGTACTCTAAGCCTTATATAAATTATTTCTTTTAATATTCATACAACCGCAAGTATCTTAAGAGGTTATTTTTCGTTCATTTATACAGATGATAAGACTCGGAGAGATGAAGGACTTATCTGAAGTCACACAGAGCTAGTCAAATGCTGAGCTCAAATCTAAATCCAGGTCTGTATTACTCTGAAGCTCAGAACTTCATTAAGTGAATCCAAATATGAGATAAATATAGCTGGGATTAGTATAGATTCTGACCAAGGGAGCTCAGAAAGGCTGGACAAAAGAGATAATATTTGAAGAGAGTCCTTGAGGATGGAGAGCTTTTTCAAGATGGGAAAGGATCTCCCAGACAGAAAGAACCATCTCAACAACGGACAAGGACCTTCAAGTGTTCAGCATGTGCCATGGGTGGAGGTCTAGGCCTTTTGGAGGGAGCTGAGTCAGGGCCTTCAAAAGAGGTGTTAAAACAGCCAGCAGAGTGCCACAGGATACTGAATATAACAGTTCTGCTGCTCTGGAATTTCAGCGGAGATGCAAAGGTCAAGAACACGATTGTGGGTACCACATATCCATATAGTCTAACGTACGGTGCTAAATCATCTCAACAAGATTAGAAGAGGACTGACCCCGAGCCAGTGCTGCCAGAACTAGGTGATCGCCCTCTTCAGCCATGTAAAAGGTTGAGGTTGAAAAAAAATCAAAAGAGAAATTTCTTTGGAAAAAAATGTTGAGTATTTTACAATTTTCTTCTCTCTGGATGAAGGGAGGAAAGAGCCACGGACTCACTTCAAACCTAGTATAACAGAGTGAAAAAAGACTAATGGAAAAACTTAACATGCGTCTCCAGGAATCTGGGGGACACAGAAACTAGTGTTTGATGGATGTTGAAAAAATTCAAAGGTGAAAGATCGGATAGTGAAAAAGGAGAAAGAAAGACTTTGTTCTTTCGGAATGAAGAAAAAGAGAGTTGTGTGGGAAGGGAGATGTTTCTCTACCCATGACATGACCGAGGGGCTTTTACTTCCCTGTTTCTAGAGGTCGATTCTGTGAGGAATAAAAAGTCTCTCTGACCCAAAACAAAACAGACTCCTAACAGGAGGAACAGATGGGGATACACTGTGTCCCCTACAGTAAAGTGGCCCTTGAGAAGCCCATGGGATGAGGTAGACAGTTCTAAGTGGCTTGCAGGTGAGATTACTACTCATAAAATGTCCTGTAGTCTGAGATCTTCAGCAGAGAAACTCTGAGGATCCCACAAAAATATCCCCCAAGGGAAAGAGCCAACAGTAATCCAGTCCATAGTCCAGAGGGCAGAAATGCAGATGGCAACTGTAGTAACCTCCCTTAACTGTACCCACTATCCAATCACTCTCTCTGATGCCTTCATGGCCAAGGCCTGCTTTTTCACTGAACTTTTTAATTATTGGAAGTAACTGGAATTTTTAAAATGAAGCATGTCTTGGAAAGCTCTTCCATCCAGTCTTGGGGAATAGTGGTTTTAACATCATGTACAATGAGAATGAGGAGACTGAGAAAACACGAAGTTGCTTTCAGGCTTGTATCTTACTGAAACCACCTAGTAGAATAAAAATCAACCAGAACCATAGTAGCAATTACACTAGTGACAAAAATCAATCTGTGCAAACTCTTCATCTACCACATATTCTTCCTCATCCTTTTGTCTGGTCTCTTCACCAACCCACGGGAGCTTTGGGTTTTGTCCTTAGTCTCTCTCTTCTTATTAGGTTCTAGAAACTGGTGAGCCACATAGATTTTTCTCTTTCATCACCACTCACACTGGTTTGATTCTGCCAAATCAGTACTCATGTTTGAATGGCAGGAAGTATAAAGTGTTTTTAGGTGAAAGGCTAATCCAATGAAATTTGAAAATTAGATTACGTCTTTATTTTGAAGGGACATAAGTGTCATGCTACTAAATCCATACTTCTTTTTTCTCTTTTGCAGATATAGGGAGATACTGAAGGATTTTAATCTGAGAGGTGACATAGTTATATGTGGGGAGGGGGTTCATATTTAATTATTTTTTTAAGATTTTTATTTATTTATATGACAGACAGAGATCACAAGTAGGCAGAGAAGCAGGCAGAGAGAGAGGAGGAAGCAGGCTCCCCGCCGAGCAGAGAGCCCGATGCGGGGCTCGATCCCAGAACCCCGGGATCATGACCCGAGCCAAAGGCAGAGGCTTTAACCCACTGAGCCACCCAGGCGCCCCACATCTTTAATTATTTTTGGCAGCAAGTATGGGGAATAGATTGAATAAGGAAGAAAGTAGAGAGAGGAAGATCAATTAAGAGGTAAGCTTGAGATAAATAGCCTATATAGTTAGTGGAAGAAAAATTAGAATTCTCCAATGACCCATCGAAAGGTAGGCCCTGAAGTGCAATAAGCATATAAACACTGAAGGAGCAGACTAATAAATCAAACAGGGTAATCATCTGAAAATAAAGATTTCTGATGTCAGCTGCAGACTGTGCATTGATTGATAAATTAGGACTGGTCCTTCTAACTATCACAAATTTTATTTTCATGCACTATCCTGGAGTCTTAGATCATAAATTTCAATGAGATTTTCTGTCTCATGGACTTAATTGCATGACTCTTCTTGCAAGGTTAGGAAAGGGAAAAATAGTTTCATGTCTCCTAAACATCTGCTGTCTTAGAAAAAAGGAAAACACTCTTCCTCTCTTCCTCTCAAGTACTTCTTATATCTAAATGGCAAATGCGTTTCTTATCAAGTAAGGGGTTTTTTATTATCAAGCAAAATGATATTTACATTTCGCTTCCAGCCTCATCTGGAAGGATTCTTTTATTTTACATTAGCTTTACTTTAGTCTTATTATTTTCACAAACATTTTTAAAACTTCTTTGAAAATAACATTAAATTCTTTGGGGCACTAGCCAAATGTAATTCCCTGAGAAACATCAAAAGAAAAGCTGGACTTAGAACAATTTTCCATTCTAATATACCAAAGTAACAATAAAATTTTTGTTAGAGAAAAGGCATGATAATATTCTGTGCCAATTTACATACCCTGATTTCTCCTGTAATTAATAGGCCACACATTCCTGCCTCCATTCCTAGGAGCCATCTGGTCACACACTTGACCCTTTTCACCTTGTTTCTCTAGTCACAAACACTAGGGGATCCAGCCTGCACCTTTTATTTTGGACATACTCTGTCTTTTTTATCCTTTTCAATTCTTCATATTTATTAACAGTTTTTGTTAGGATCATTTCCTCATAAATGCAGGGAATCATTAAAATAGTAATCCTAATGTCAGCCATTTATTGAATGCCTACCATATGCCAGATACCACGCTCAGGACTCTCTTCCATTACCTCCATTTATTTACATAAGTCCAGAATATAGAAATACTATTTCTACCTTAGAAATGATAAAACAAGCTCAAAGAGGTTAAGTGATCTGCCCAAAGTCATACAATTGATCAATGACTTTGAAAAGCCAGAAAACCTTCCAATAGTTAAGAACAGAAATAAGTGTGGGGAGAAAGGGCACCAGAAAACATAAGCCCTGGAATTCCATTCTTTTTTTTTTTTTTAAGATTTTTTTTTTAATATTTTTTAAAATTTATTTATTTGTCAGATTGAGAGCACAGGAGCGAGCACAGGCAGACAGAGTGGCAGGCAGAGGCAGAGGGAGAAGCAGGCTCACTGCCGAGCAAGGAGCCTGATGTGGGACTCGATCCCAGGACGCTGGGATCATGACCTGAGCCAAAGGCAGCCACTTAACCAACTGAGCTACCCAGGTGTCCCTGGAATTCCATTCTTAAATGTTGGGAGTCAGTTGTGTTTACCTGGTACCTTCCATCTTTGAAATTATAGAATGCTAATTTGCTCTAGATGAAAAGCTTTTGGTTGGGCCCTGGAAACACTAAATCCCCTTCCTGACACTGACTCATTTTGTGTCCTATGCTAGTCACATAAACTTGTTGAACCCATTTTCTTCACTTGCAAAATGGAAATAATAATATGTATGGTACAGGAATGTTGTGGAGTTTAATTAGCGTTTCTAAGTTACTTTGAGATGATCAGATGAAAGGTGTACTTTAAATTTACAACATTAATTATTATTTTTATTGTACATAATCATTTGAAAATACAAGAAGCTCTTAGATGTTATTTTACCATAACATATTACAGCACAAGACTTTTTCTGAAATCTATGCTGTTATGGGTTAATATGACCTGCTCATTCATAGATTATTCCAAGAGAAATCAACTTGGGAACAATATGAAAAATAGGGTAACTCACAGAAACAGGAAAAAGTGTATCAGTAGGTATTGGTTTGACCAGTTTGAACAGACACACCTAACTGTTGAAGTAAACACAACAGCAGTAGCAATAATTGAGGGAAACAAAGATGGACCTTGATTGCAAAACAATATAATGGTGCCTCTATTTGAAGTGTGCTTTTCTTGTTAGGAACCCAAAGCAGTTTACCAATATTATCTCCATAAGGAGGAAAGCAAAGAGGAGTCCACTTTAAAGACAGATGAATGGAGACTTAGTGACTAAGTGGTTTGCCCAAGGTCACTGAGTCCATTGCTAGCAGCAGGGTTCAGGCTGTCCTCTCCCTTGAGGAGGTCAAAGAGTTTGCTACAGGTGGAGCTGGAAATGGGACTCAGGTGTTTTGTATCTAATAACTGGGTGATGTTACCTCTCTTCAAACAAATGGGTATAGTCCGAGGATAAAGACATCTTAAAAAAGAGTCTTCTGCAATATCTAAATAAAAGCTCTATTAATGCTTAGAGGCTTGAGGTTGAGTAAGTCTATCCTAGATTAACAGTACTTGGGAAAGCATGTTTCTTTTTCATAGTTTAATTGCTGCAATTTCTGTTTTCATCAGTGATGGTAAAGATCCCAAAGGGGTTTTATTTCTTATGGTGCATTTCCCATCACTGGGGGAAAAACGGGCTTCTACAGAGGGTGATTAGAACCTCAAGACTTGTTCAATAGATTATTTATTTCATATCAGGAAATCTTCAAAATATTTGACCCCAGCCTAAGTCTCAGGAAGTGCTAGCATGTATTCATCTCAGATAAATCAGATCTTAAAACTCTCTTTCTGCATATGTCCACTTTTTGGCTTCATAAACATCCTTAATATAATTCTCACCTAACCTTACAAGATACAGAATATAAGGGACGCCTGGGTGGCTCAGTTGGTTAAGAAGCTGCCTTCGGCTCAGGTCATGATCCCAGCGTCCTGGGATCGAGTCCCACATCGGGCTCCTTGCTCGGCAGGGAACCTGCTTCTCCCTCTGCCTCTCTGCCTGTGCTCACTCTCTCTCTAACTAATAAATAAATAAAATCTTTAAAAAAAAAAAGATACAGAATATAAGAGAAATCTCACTGATATTTGATTTGGGTGTCTTACAATATCTGGGGCCACCCAACTATAAAAAAAAAAAACAAAACATTAAAATGCCATTACCAGGTTTCATTTTATGTTAACTTGCCTGGAGTTATTAGCAGACATCTATCACATGACTAGAATCCATCATGAGATAACATCTGGGTGATATTTCTGCAAATCAGAGAAGTATTTCTCACTGAAGTTTTCAAGTTTAAGAAATTTCTTTCTTTCTCTTGAAAAAGGTATACTATAAATTGTTTCATCCAGAGACTCAGAAAATACATAAATACAAAACCAAAGTATTAAAAAAAAAAAACAGAGGGGCGTCTGGGTGGCTCAGTGGGTTAAAGCCTCTGCCTTCTCAGGTCATGATCCCAGGGTCCTGGGATAGAGCCCCACATCCGGCTCTCTGCTTGGTGGGGAGCCTGCTTTCCCCTCTCTCTCTGCCTGCCTCTCTGCCTACTTGTGATATCTGTCTGTTAAATAAATAAATAAATAAAAAAGGCAGAAAGTACCAACTTACTGAAAACTTGCCAGAAAAACAACATATGAGAAACTTTCCTGATAAGACCAACCAAACTTGTTTGAGCAAAAGGTGAGATGATGAGAAATTTGATAAAGTCTAAGAAATTATCACACTGAGGATGTGTTTACACACTTCCAAGTTGCTACAAATAATAACTCTTAGAATTCCTCCTGTTTAATTCTTTATGACTTAATTGGTATTTATTAGCAAATGCATCTGTAAATATAATTGTGTCAAGTGGCAATGTCTTTAACCAAAAATCAGTTCCAAACTTTTGAATCATTTTCTTTTTGTGTGTGCAGCATCTACGTCCCACATGATGGTTGCCTTACATCTAGAACAGTCTTACAGACCAATTCTACCTGTTTGGATATCTCTGACTCACTCACTCACTCAGGTTCACAGGATTCTAATTAATTAGTGGGGCAAGTTTCTACCCTGCATTATTTATCACACAATCTCCAGCTTTAAGACTTGTATCAACTTTCTGGGCTAAACAATACAACATACAGCAACCTGTTAAGAGTTATTTTCACATAAACTTAGCTTCAAAATAACCAACACCCACACTAGTCTGCAACAGTTAGTCCTCTAATGCCCAGACACATCACCAAACAGTGGAGTGATGATATAACAGAGAGCTAATAATCCAATAGTTTGATTTCCCTAGAGATAAGTAAAAAGTATCTTTGGGTGACTCTGATTTTTCCCATTAATATTTAGGAACAGAGGAAAGGTATTACACATTAAGCTTTTTTAAAATGTCTCTTTAAATAAATTTTCTTGGCCAAAAGGATAAGTTGTATTAATTGTCAAACACTCAGAATCTTCCTTCCCTCCACCAATTAGCATTGCTTTGGATTTTTCTGTGACAATCCAGAACACTGACATCACCAAATGCTAGTGAGGATGTGGAGCAACAGGAATTCCTTGCTAGTGGGGATAAAAAATGGTACAGCCACTTTTGAAGATAGTTTGGCAGTTTCTTATAAAATGAAACATATGTTCCCACATGATCCAGCAATCATGCTCCTTGGTAATTACCCAAAGAAACTGAAAACTTATGCCTACACAAAAACCAGCACACAGATGTTCACAGCAGTTTTGTTTATACTTACCAAAACCTGGAAGCAGCCAAGATGTTCTTCTATAGGTGGATGGATAAATGGACTGTGGTATATTCAGACAATGGAATATTATTCATTGCCAAAAAGAAATAAGCTACAAGGCCATGAAAAGGAGGAAACTAAAATGCATATTACTAAGTGAAAGGAGCCACTCTGAAACGGCTATGTAGTATATGATTCCAACTAGATGACATTCTGAAAAGACAAACTATGGTGACCATAAAAAGATCAGTGACTGCAGGGGTTGGGAGTGAAGGGAGGGATGACTAGGCAGAGTACATACAAGATTTGAGGACAGTGAAAGTACCCTATCTAATACCATAATGCTGGATATATGTCAATATACATTTCTACAAAACCATAGAATGTACAACACCAAGAGTGAACCCTAAGATAAACTACAGACTGTGTGACGAGAACGTGTCAATGTAGGTTCATCCATTGTAACAAATGTACCCCTCTGGGAGGGGAAGATGTTGATAATGGGGGAGGCTGTGTATATGTGGGGACAAGGGATGTATATGGAAAATCTCTATACCTTTCTTTCAATTTCCTGTGAATCTAGAAGTTCTATGAAAAATTAAAGTATTTAAAAACATCCACACATATATACCATTTACCCTATTTAAATTGAGTTAGAGAATCCAATTCTTGAGAGCAGCACATAAAGGCCAGAATTCAGTCCACATGTATAAAAAACCCAAAAATGTACTAGATAGAATCAGCATGAGCTTTAGCTCCAGAGGAATAATGATGCCACTCTGCTGGTAAAATCCTATCTGAAACATGATGTTCTGTTGTGGGTTTTTTGCTTGTTTGTTGTTTGGTTGGTTGATTGTTTTTTTTTTTTTTTTAACCTGTCTTAAAAAGTTACTTATATTGGGTTTGGAAATGGGATACAGATACCCCAATACAATTTTAAGCCCTCACAAATGTCTTGAACACAATCTGCTCTACCTGCAAAATGTTGCTTCTAGGAGCAGCAGCTAAGATATGTGAAAGTTATGAGTAAAAACATCTTTCCTGGGAGGTGATGAAAGCCTACCACATTGTCATGAGAGGAGTGGGGGGTACAGTTGAATGTATTTGCAGTAAAGAACAATGACTGAATTATATTAGGTTGAACAGCAGCAGGTCTTACAGAGAGGTGTTTTTGGCTTCTATCCTTGTTGATTCAATACAGCCTTCCCAGGTCTCTTGGATATAGCAGCATTAACTTCATTTTCAATGTTTCTTTTCAATGTTAATTTTCAAACATGAGTAGGGCCAGAGCCACAAGATGACTGCCTCTTTACTTACAAATGCCCTCCCTCTTGTTTCAGAAGATCACACCCAGCTCTACACTAATTTAGCAACTTAAAAGCCAAGCAAGAGGAATCCCAAACCGATCTCTCCTCACTCCCTGCAAATCTGCTTTGG
Organism: Taxidea taxus jeffersonii; assembly: GCA_003697995.1. NCBI lineage: Eukaryota > Metazoa > Chordata > Mammalia > Carnivora > Mustelidae > Taxidea > Taxidea taxus. The sequence goes on from ML095032.1 coordinate 20,407, forward strand.
TTCAGCTGGGTGTCCAGTGGACTGAGTCATGTAATTACCCCATGGGAAACAGAGAATGGGGCTGCATTTAAATGCTGTGGACTGATCCCATAAGCTCCATTATTTATTTTAATAAAACATGGTTGTGCTTGTTTGGTGTTTGTATATTTTTAATAGTAACCAAAATTATATGGACTCTAATTTTCCATGAATGCATCTTAATCATACAGAGAGTATAATTAATTGGTTTAGTCAGGGAAGCCTCTTGCCTCCTGCACCACTGTTTCAGATCATGAAGGTAATTAAATTATTTTAGCCTTTATTTCTCAGCAGACATTAACTGGGACTTTCATGGTATCCTACAAAGAAAGAACAAAAGTAAATACTGACCATTCTATCCTGTGTACTCAACTGAAGATCCTAATATGATAATCTCTTGTGAATGTCTACTCAGGCCTATCAAATATAGCTTATAACTCATTCCATCCAAAGCACTGTGAAGCTGATTCCAAGGCCCATGGTTGCATGTGTTTATGATTTAGTGCTATGTGGGCAGGAGCTTTCACTCTCTGAGGACTTCTTGGCTTAGATATTAAATCATGATCAGGCACACACCCTGGGTGACATTTTCCTCTTCTTCTTAATTCCCACATAAAACTCCCACTGAAGTGATGGGGAAGATTCATGTGTGTGGGAGGCTGACTTAGTATTCACATAGGTTCTTAACCAGTAAAGAGGAGTTGCAATTCATCTGCTCACAATGCATTAATGCATGTCATAATCTCCCCTTCTGGCATCAACAACCCAATTTCAGTTCAGAAACTAGAATGGTAAGTACTGCAAATGCTCCAGAATCCAGGGATAGGGCCTCTATTAAAAATATTTGGCTTTTCTAGAATTTAACAACACAATTCTATTAATGTGAACCAAGCTCAATGTGGCAAATCCTACGCAGCTTGAAAACTCAGTGTTAGAGGAATTGAAGTCGGCCTGCCCAGCTGACAAGTGACTCAATACTGAAGTTTAATTGTCTTTGCTGTTTGCCATTAACTGTAAGCCAGTACTTACCTTGGCCTCACTGTGCTGGTTCACCAGCATTTTTCAGTTGGGAAAGTAACTACATGAACTATAGAGGTTGTGCTAGATGAAAATAGGTGTATTATCATTGGCATTTTGGACAAGCCTTTGGCATTTCATTGTTCTGGCACAGCACATGAGGAGCATTACATTGTGTATGAAGAGATCGGCCAAGATGATGAAATGTTGGCTGTCCTCCAAAATTTCGAGTGGTTTACACCCAGTATCGGCTAGGAAAGCATTTGTTCACACATAGGTTGACATTCTCAGCTTAGAAAAGCCTGGGAACTTACCTTCTTTCGCTCACTCATCCACGTTCACACATTTACAAATACAAAACTTGATGTCTGAAACTCATAATGCTTCTAACAGAAATATAAATCATGAGAGAAACTCATAGACTGAAGATGAGTGATTTATATGACTGAATAAGATCTAACATTTGAATTTTGAGTCATGAAACACTGGAGATTTTGCAAGATAAGAGTGCCAATGTATCTGCAGTTTTCAATTTTTGATATGTTCTTAGTATTTTAGAACAAAGAAAATCTACAGGTAGTCACCAAAAATCATTTCAATCTTTCCACCCACCCTTTCTACACACAAACCTCCCACCAGAGGACTAACAGCTGGAATAATGGCAATGTGTTTTATCTCCTTTATTTTTCTTTCCTCCCAAGAACTATGAAAAGAGAAATGAATTACAGTGATTGGGAGGAGCCCTAAGATCACTGATCACATAAAACATACAGAGCAAGTGGTCCTTCTCAGGAGAAAGTAGCTTTCTTGTGGTAAATGAGGAGGATGCTATGTTCTGCACAACCCCTTCTTGATTAGAAGGAACTCTGTTCTGTGAAACAAGCCTAATGACCCATAAGCATTATAGTATGAGGGACTACTTCCGGCCATCAGTGGCCATGGGAAAACCACTGGACCTCTTAGAACTCCATTTCCTCAAACAAACAAACAAAAAATTGGTTTAATTATTTTTAAAGATCTTAATATATCTGGATTCTATGTGACAACCTTTGGACTGCCATTTGTGCAATGACTTCACTATTCTACTTTACTGGAAGAATGAGGGAATTAAATTCTCTCATACTTTTCTCCTTGCTTTTCTACCATTGTGAACATACATTATTGGCACATGCAGCAGGGGAGCAAAGATGGTGTTTATGCCTCTCTATGCTGCCTGCAGAAAAGAAAATGAATTTTTATTCCAGCCTTTCCACACTACTGAGATATCTTATGGCTTTCAGAAACACCAAAGAATATCTCTGAGGTGAGAAATATGTAGAAATGTTTATGCCATCACCAATAAATAACTGGACAGTGTGGTCATTTCCTACTTCAGTTCTTTATACCTTTTAAGATGCCATGGCCCTATGAAAGAGCTATATATTATCTTTGGTATTTTTTGGTGTAAAGAGAGCCAAGAAAATGATTTTTAGTCTTTACAAACCCAGAAATACCTTGGTGTTTCTTCCAGGTTCTAGGTTCATAAAGAGAAAAATACTACTAAAGGAGAGAATCTCCTCCTCACCCCCACCTCAGCCGCAAGAAAAAACATCTGATGACCACTGAACTGTACTTCTCAAAACAGTCTTCTTTAACCTTAGGTTTAATTTATCTTTAATGCAATAAAACAACAGCCACCTGAATCTTTTGAAATCCTGATGGACATCTTCTCCTATCACCAAAGTTTTTTTATTTTTAGAATAAATCATATCTACAATAAGGAAAGAAAATTTATTGCAGGAGACCATTACTATAAAGGAGTAGAATCCTCTAGCACCAAAGAATAACATACTAATTGATGTAGATGATCAAAGGATCTCAGACCTACAATAGCAGTTACTTGTTTACACAAGCACTATGCATTTAACTCTGGCCAGCTTATTCTGTGGCCAAAGAAAAACAAGCTTTAGACAACCCATGTTGATTCATGGTCAATATCCTGTGCTTGATGGCTTTACATCTGCCTTGATCCTCACACCCACACTGGTCTTGCATTCTCCTGACTCAAGAATTCTTAATTTATTTAGGAATTTTGACTTCAGACACTTGTCCCTTGGATACATCTTCTGATACTAACCCTCAGCTTTCACTTCTGGGCACAACCAGACACTCAGTTCAAGCCTCATTCTACCTCAGATAATTAGGAAAGGGGCTTTCCTAAACTAACTCCAGCCCAGAGCCTATACCAATGACAGATCCTTTGTTTTGTACCTTGGCAATATCTGACTGGGCTTACTGGCAGGGGTGTTGGCACCTGTGGACAGTCCACAAGCCATGAGACCTAACAGCTCATACAGGCTATAGCAGGCATTGAGCTAAGTCTATGGACTCAGTACTTGGCAGAGGCAGGAGTGCAGTCTGGCTGAGGATTTGTGAACCAGTTAAGAAAGCTATCCAAAAGGTAAAAAGTTTCTTATCTGCTCCTTTACTAGGTATTTACCAATCCAGAAATCATCCCATATTGGCAGGTCTCAACTTTCATTAAACATCGAAATCTGAAGAGTTTTAAAATTACTGATGCCCACACCCTACCTACAGATTCTCATTTTATTTGTTCAGGAAGCAGCCCAGATACAGGAATATTTCAATGTTAAGCTCTAGAATTCAATGCTTATCACCATTTAGTTTAATAAGAATTGCCTGGTAATCTTGTTAAAATGCATATTTTAATACAGCAGTGAAGCTTGAGGTTCCACATTTCTAATAAGTTTCCAGGTGTTGCTGATGCTGTTGGTTCATGCACAACACTTTCAGCAGCAAGATGAAAACTATTATCTAACACTTGAGAAGAAACTCACCTTAAGTGCTAAGTTGATTTTTCCACTGCATGTAGTTCGCTCCTAACAACAAAAGCCAGGGAAGACCCACTTTCCCCATTCCCCACTACAGTTTTACAATCTAGTTTCACAGAAAATGTAAGTTGAAATGTTTAGACTCATTCTATCTGTAATTACTGTTACCTGCCTAAAACACAAATATCTATTGTGCAAAGGACTTTGGGAAAATGCAAAGAAATACAAGACATCATCACTGCCCATTCTCCTCACCTATTGACAAGGATTTATTGAGGAAACAAAACAAAAACAAAGAAAGAAAGTCTGCAACTCAAAGCAGAAATGTTCAAGGTCAAATGAGTGGTAGGTAATGAAAGGGAGTGCTGTGTGAGGAAAGAGCTGAAAAATGTTCCTGGATAATTAGAGATAGGGTAAGAGTATAGGTGAGCCTCACACAAGAAAACTTAGACAACTCAAGACAGACAGGAAGCGAGCCAGTGGGGAGGATTCCAGAACCATTACAGAGAGATTAAACTGGCACAACCATAGGACAGAGGTAGGAGAATCAAGGCTGGGACCAAGGATCCTGGGAAAACCACTTCCATAGGAATAGAGAGATGTCTTCCCACTGGAAAGAAACAAAACAGAATTTACTAAATTTTAATATGCTGAGGCCTGCATTTCTTTAGGGATTGTACTTGCGATGTTGAAGACTAAAGGGATACCACAGATACTCATCGTTTTTAAATCTACACAAATTAGGATTTTGTATAATAATAGCAATACCTAATAGCCACTATGCACTTTTTATATGCCAGGCACTGTTCAAAGTGCTTTATGTATAAAGACCTAATTAATCCTCATCACAATGCCAAAATAGGTACTATTATCCTCATCACTAGAACATACCCTACATAAAAACAGGGGTTTTATAATGCTATTTATTACTGCAATTCCCAGTGTCAAAACAATGATTGAATCAGCAAATCCTGATTGTGCTGTTGAGAATGGGAGCACAGAGAAATGAAATAATGTGCATAAAGTCAGAGCGTCAATAAGCAGCTATGAGGGGATTCATACTCAGGTGGCTCAGCTCTTGTACTTATGGCACTCCCTCATGTCCAATTTAAAAGCAGATCTGAGGAAACAAATTTAATTAAAAAACGTTTCTATGGGGGAGCCTGGGTGGCTCAGTGGGTTAAAGCCTCTGCCTTCAGCTCAGGTCATGATCTCAGGGTCCTGGGATCGAGCTCCGCATCGGGCTCTCTGCTCGGCGGTGAGCCTGCTTCCTCCTCTCTCCCTCTCTGCCTGCCTCTCTGCCTACTTGTGATCTCTGTCAAATAAATAAATAAAATCTTTAAAAAAAAAAAAAACGTTTCTATGGTTGATATCAATGAAATGACTGCCTATGTTTTCTTCTTGTAGTGTTATTGTTTCAAGTCTCATATTTAAGCTCTCTAAACCATTTTGAGTTTATTTTTGCACATGGTATATGAAAGTGGTCCAGTCGCATTCTTTTGAAAGTAGTTGTCCAGTTTCCCCAATACCATTTATTGAAGAGACTAGACTGTCTTTTCCCCATTGTATATTCTTGCCTCCTTTGTCATAGATTAATCAACCATATAACTGTGTGTGTATTTATGGACTCTCTATTCTGTTCCATTGACCAATGTGTCTGTTTTGTGCTATCACCATACTGGTTTTTTTATGCTGTTTTGATTACTACAGCTTTGTAGTGTAGTTTGAAAT
>ML095034.1:0-19001 GCA_003697995.1 Taxidea taxus jeffersonii
ATTTCCTTAGGGAAGAACTGTGAGAAAATTACTGTTGCGCATCCAAAAATGGTAGCATAACTGAATAGGTTTTGGAGAAGACCTGAAGATCTGCTAACTGCTGAGCAAAGTGAGTCCAAAAATGACCATTAAGAAAACTGAAAAAGAGAAGCATTTGGGGGGTAGGGGGAAGGAAGAAAAGTTCAAATGTGTTCAAAGTGATAGAAAGGCAGGCCAAGGACAAGGCTGTGGCCTTTAGCAGCCAGAATCCAGGCAAGGAATGAATGCAGGCAAGTGAACTTGAAAGGGCTGAGGAGATTTAGGTGACATATGGAGACCCAGATGGTAACTGGCTCAGAATGCAACACCTCACCGGGGCAGGACACCCAAGGGTGGCCCAGAGATAGACAAGTTGCTGCAGGGTACCTGGCACCTGGAGCACATTATAGGAGCTGCCACAGTTCAGGGTTCAGGTTCAAGCTGCTTGATATAAAATGAAGTAGGCTAAGAATCCAAGGCAGCCAAGATCCAAAATTTTGCTCAACCAGCATGCTTAGCAAAGGCCCTGGAAGCAAAGCAAATCCATGGGGTCCCGTGTGTGTGTGCTGCCCATCTATATTGCTCTTATGTGTTCAGAGCTCCAGCCTTTTCCCTAAACCCTGACCTCTTTCATGTCACCCTGACCTGATATGTGCCTTCCCCATCTCTCAGGTGCTTTCAGCGCTAGACTCTTCCTACACAGGCTTCCTATTTTTCTTAAACCACACTCCCACTCAGCAATAGTGGGCCTCTGGCTTAGCTACCCACTCCCTGTCTGGTTCCTCTGTTGGAATTTCCTGATTAAACACTTTCTAGATGCTCTAAGTTCACACCCCACTCTGTCCAGACAGCTTCCCTCCCTAGCCCCAGTAATGGCACCTGACAAATCTGAGGCCACACAACAAGCTGTCTGGCAGGGCCAGGAGCAGTCCCTCACATCTCGCCTCCCAATCCTGGGATGGCTGGGTATCTCCCCTGATTATCCTCAGCCAAGGACTGGGGATCACTGGGAGAGTTTCTGGAAAGCGTGGGGCTCCTTCTGAAGGCAACTGGGTTTGCAAGAATGTAGAAATGTTCAGAATAAAGAAGCTAAAGGAACAGGAGAAATGCCACCTGGAGGAAAAGGGAACGTGAAGGGAGAGTCTGTGCTAGGATTTCAAAAGGCCATCTGCAGTCCGGCTGGGAGATCAGGACAAGGAGCAAAGCGTGTGTTTGCAATCTGCCAGAGCAGGAATTCACCCAGAAGCAGAAGGGGCAGGCATGGGTGGTACTTCAGGAAGAAACAGGACAGGGACTCAGTGGGAGGACGGGCCCTTAGGAGAGCACACACTTTCCTGGATGAACAAACTTCTCCCCCAGAGTCCCCTGAAAGAGGGACCTTGGTGGGAAAGAGACAAACGATGAGGAAAAGTCATGGCATAAGTGAGGGCTTGTGAAGCCCCTACACGCCCAGACCAGCATGTGGTGTTTTCATGGTTGACCCTGGCAGATGCTGTTGGCCCACACAAGCAAAGGCAGGTCTGGGGCAATTTCCTACCCCTCATGAGACTCTTGTCATGGCTCCTGGAGCACAGTATAAAGAACATGTACACATCTGTGTAGCAGCAAAGCTCCAACCAGTACCCATTTAGACCTCATGGCATCCGAAGTTGAAGTAAATGCAATGTTTGGAGGTGATTTCCTTTTTTTCAGGGATGAAGAACAAGTCACTTGGGAGTCCAGCAAGGCCTGATGTCTGTGGGGATGCTGGGGCATGCTAGGCCTGCAGGGAACTAGCCCTTGCCTCTTTTCTGAGGGTCTGGGATGTTTACAGGCAAGTCCAGGAGGCCCCCTCCTCATCATCATCTGTTCCTTTCAAGAGGCCCAATATAGCATCTAAAGAGTATGGGCTTAGATCTGGATCTAACACAGTGGAGGATCCTTTCAGAAACCAGATTTTTTGGTTGGTCATGGGGGATAAAATTAGTCTATGAAGATGGTATGTCCTTTCGGACAAAGTCTGGCTCTGTGTGCTCTCGATAGCCTAAGGGAACAACTCACCCAGTAGTCAATTTCTAGGGTAGGCAGAAGATCTCCCAGGCCCGGGGACATAAGATTGCCTAGGGTGGGAGTCCTCCAATGCCAGCATGCCATAATCACCTAGAGGGCTGGGCAGGTCACCCACTGCTGCAGTGGGGCCCATGGATTTGTAATTTCCAGTGAGTTCCCAGGTGATGCTAGGGGCCCAAGTCATATTGGGAGACCACTGTCCTAGGTTTGGAGCTCAGATATAGAGACCCTTATGGAGGTAGCCATTGCTGTCGGATGCCAAGCCTTCTGTGTCCTGTGTACCTGTGTAACTCTCCCTGTCCTCCACCCACAGCCCCATGGAAAGGCCCGAGGCATGAATTCCCACTGGTGAAGTAAGTCCTGTTGCCTCCATCCTCTGTCACCCCGAGCTAAAGCAATTCTGGGCTGAGGCATCCTGGAGGGATGTGGCCCAGCTGAGCCACAGGACAACAGAGGCTGGCTCCCCTCTACTTTCAGGAAGCAGAGCCCTCTTACAGTGGTGCTCAGGCCAAGTAAACGATCCACAGGAAGATCCATAACAACCAGAATGTCTAGTCACAAAACCATAAATGCCCTCAATTGAGGGCCTCATATATTACCTGGATGATGTTCTGTCCTTCTACTCACAAGCTGGTTACACTTCTACACCTCTCCACCAAGGAAACAGAAACTCTGACCTGGAGACTTTGACAGCCTTGCTTATAGGATTCACATTATCTTAACGTGTTAAGTTGTCAAAGGCTGGATACAGGGGAAACTGCTCTGTTACTTTCTCCTCTTTCCCTAAGCAGCATCTTTTTTTCATTTTAAAAGTCAGCTTCTTTCACTAAGACTTCACCTCTAAGAACAAAGGTATCCTCAGACCTGACTTCAAATTGTAGCTAACGGCCCTCTGGATTAGGGCTAAATTACTCAGGCAGGTAGGCCATCAGCTTCTCTTCCCTAAATGTTATACTCAAGGTTGTCATCACAACACATATCCTGAGGATGATTACAGATTTGGACATGAGCTTCCGTTTTCCATTCTTAAAGCAAGAGTAGTAACTTCAACCTCAGAGGTAAAAAATTACCTCTGCTCTGACTCACTCCCCGGGGCCCTGGATGGGAGACTGCCAACTTCCTTCACAGGCTAACTTCCTTCTAGGGGGTTGGAGGACAGATACCACTGTCTGAGCAGATTGGGGCTGAATAGGTCATTGTCCTCTATCCCTTTTTCTTCCACAGAACCCTGCTCTCTCCAAAAAAGGAAGAGAGGGAAGGAGAAGGTAGGCAGGACCCCATCCTTCCCCCCGTCCCTCTTGGTAAAAGATGCACAGAGAGCCAGTGTTTAGGGGCTCGCCCACAGGTGGGCTCTCCCATAATACTGAGCAGCATCCCCATGCAGTAGGTAACTGTCTGCCCTAGGGAGCTTCTCAGATCAGGTGCAAACAGGAATGCATATGGGGTCACCCTTTAAATTAATTCTTCAGGGCACTCAGGGGCTGGGACAGCTTTGTGCACTCTGCCCACTCTGCTTGGTATTATTTTTGGTGCTGAATGCATTTGAGGGCAGGGCACACAAGGGATGCAGTGTCTGAAGAGCAGTAAATCTGAGAAGCAATGGACAACAGTCACACTAACCTGCCAATAGTGGCATTTCCTCCCTTTGCCACACAGTTAATGCAAATGATATAGAATATGCTTGTAAGGGGCTGGGATTTTTTTTTTCCAAAATGGAAGCTACAATAGCATTCAATTCATTAGTTCTGAATTTTTTTGAGAGAGAGAGAGATAAAGACATGGAGAGGGACAGAGGGAGAGGAAGAGAATCTTAAGTAGGCTCCATGCTGGACATGGAGCCCTGAGCCAGGCTTGATGTCATGACCTGAGCTGAAATCAGAAGTGAGATGCTTAACCAACTAAGACACTTAGGTGCCCCATTTATTTGTTTTTAAATTAATTCCAAATGTTAAAGGAGTTTTTTTTTTTTTTTTAATAGGCTCCCCACTGAGCAGGGAGGCTGACGCAGGGCTTGATTCCAGGACCCTGAGATCATGACCTGAGCCAAAGGCAGATGCCCAACTGGCTGAGCCACCCAAGCACACCCCAAACATTAAAGGAGTTTTAACAATTGTACTTATGAAGTCTGGTGTTCTAAGAGGGAAAGATGGCCAAACCAAAGGAAACAGCAAACAATAAACTCTAGAATCTCCCCAGGTTTTCCTATCGATCCCCAGCAGTTACTTTTCTGCATACTCTAGCCATTCCTGCTACCCATTACTGAGCTTTCAAACAAGATATTAAAGTTCCTGGTCAGTGTCTGCAGTGGGGCTCATTGTTCTGACAAACCAGGATATGCGGCACCAGGGGAGGGTACTTCCTGGGCATAATCAATCAAAAGCTCAAGATAGTGGGCACCTGGTAGAGAAAGCACAAGTTCTTTCTGGTAGAGACAGACCCTGTGAAACACACAGAAGGCCTAGAAAAGCTTTAGTGCTTAGCACTATGGCCTGGAGCAGGGCACAGGATGAGCTAGGGACATGGTGGCCATTTTCCCAGAAGTGAGAAATATCCATCTTTAGTGGTTTGAAATCTGGATTCTACCCCTGGAATCCCAGCCCTGCTTGACGGAAGATCACCAGCAACAGACAACCTCTTGGTCACTGCATCTAGTGGCCTTTTCTCCATCCTCATCTTTGACCTTGTGGTTTTTTCTCCTGAAAGCCTCTGGTGTCTACTTTTTCTCCATGCTCATGGTCACATCCCAGTTTAGACCCTGATGATTCAGGACATGACCTGTTGTACCTGTTACCTCTCCTCTGCTGCCAGATTAATCTTCCTCTAAGGACATGAGAAGGCCCACGGTGGTGGACCTCCACCTTAGGAAATCAAGACACTCCGTGACCACATCACACCCGCTCATCTCTTCAGCTCACCTCCCTTCTCCTTCAAATCCACACTGAGCCCAATTTCCTGCCAGCCCTGTGCTGCAAGCCCTATCGCCTCTCAGTCTTGCCCTAACACCCTCCTAGCCGGTTTCCTGGATTCACTCAGGCTCTAGAGCCAATTCTCCATAACCAAGATGACTCCACTCTGCTTCAGTCCCTCCACTCCTGTCAGAATGAAATCTAGGTTCCTGTCATGACCTGCCAGGCCCTGTATGGCCCAGAGCCCGACACTCCTGCCCTCACTGCCACTCCCTCCAACACCTGCCACTCAGCCCTCCTCTGCTTCTGGAATCCACCAGCCTTAGAGCCACCTTCTGCCAGAAGGTTCTGTTCTGCCTTCACAAAGCTGATTCCTCCACAAATGCGATCTCCTTGGAGAGACAAGCCAAGCCATTCACAGTCTTCCTTAGCTACAACTTCTCTCAACCTACGACACCATTTTATTCTCCACATGAATCAGTCCTTGGAATGACCATGTTTGTGAGTTTATGTGTTCCTTGTTTATACACTGCATGAAGACAGGGACCCCCTTGGTCCTGTTCATCACTGAACGTCTAGCACACAGAAAGTGCTCAATAAATCTCTGATGAATGAATAAATCAAATTCTACCCTATGTTCTTTCTGCTATGTCTAAATCAAATCTCACTGGCTCTCAAATCATGACTTCATTCTTGGTTGTTAGAGTCTCACATGAGTAAGTCTCATCTTTGGGACAGACTCCAACCACATGGAGGGCAGTGCCTTACAATTCTTTGTATTTTTGTCCCCATGCCCAAACACAGCAGCCAGCATGGTGTTAAGCACATCATAGATATTCAATAAATGCATAAGAAGGATGGCCTCTTACCAAGCTGGGGCATGGGGGCAAACTGGGAGCAGGAAACTTTGATTTTCAGAATGGGTCCTCTGTCTCTCTCTTCTGTGCCCTGAACCTGCCAGCAACCCCTCCCCAGGGGGGAGTTTATTCTCTCCTATTTTGAATTAGGACTTTCTCATATAGGTTTGGATGGTCTTTGGTTTTGCTTTGCTTTTGCTTTTGACCAGGAGGAGAAGCATTTGCCTTCTTCAACTTCACAGCTATCTTCTTACTACAACTCTTTCTCTTCTGTTGGAGGGATGCCACTGACTTCTTGCTTTAATTTTAACTGAAGGCTTTTAGGTCAGTAGTACAGCACCCGGCCCAGCATTGTCTGGGCTCCTGCATTAGCTGCACCACCCCTTGCTACGTTTGTCTTCTTGACTTTAGCTCTGTTTGGCTAAACCACACATGATTTCTTCAGAATGAATGCAGGAAAGCTAAAATTTCTGAGTTCTTCTGTGTCTCAAAATTACTTTATTTTGTCCCTGTGCTTGATTGATAATTTGGCTGCAGAGAATTCTATAATTATCCTAACTTTGTGCCAGGGTCGGTGTCTCTGCACTTTTCTTCATCTTTCTTGTTTCTGTTATTGGTGTTTTGATCATCAAAGAGCTAATGATCTCTGGTTGACCACTCGTATTTGAGAATGAGGTACAGAAAGGTAGACTGCGGGGGCTCTGTATTTGGGGATGGAGGTGTTGCATGGTAGGCTTCCATTTGGGACTGGCATGAGGGAAACTGGCGTCCACTCCCCAACTCAGGAGGGTAAGCACTGTGCCCAAGCACGGAGGTCACACACCTGCTTTAGCTACCCTTGAACAGTTTATCACACAACTTTGAAAAGGAAGGCCCTGATACTTGGTGTGAAGATCATTACCCAACATCAAGCTCCAAGTGCACGGCCAGCCATGGTCAGCCATGTTGTCTGACTCTTTGCCTTCTCTTCAGTTGCAGCCAACACCTCACACCTACTCTCCTTCCCATGTCCTAGATGCCCTCAAGCATTCTGCTTTCTTTTCTGTTGTAATTCTGCTTGTTTCTGTTCTGCCTCTGCTGCTTTGTTCCTTCAATGGAACTTCCATTCTCTTCCACTCTCCAGAAAGACGTGGTATCCTTCTTTTGTCAAAGAGTGACCTCTGCTTCTCTTCCCTATCATGGTTTGTGCATTCCTGCCTTTACCATCAGTTTAGTGGAGTCGTGTCATGGGAGAGGAGCACATGTGAGGCTCCATCTGCCAGCTTAACCCAGAAATTGTTAAGGGAAGTTAATCAGATGGAAGGGGTGCAGGGAATGACTTCAGAGTTTTAGGCACTGCTTGTCCATAAAGGTTAAGCACCAATAGTCCTCTGCAGAGTCATGACATGGGGAGCAGGAGCAACCAGAGGGTGTTGTTGAAATACAGGCCCAAGCATGAGATGCTGGTATATTTTCCTGCATGCTTGTTAGCCTTCTTTACACAGTGGGACTCTGAGGCCAGAGTCTTACAGTCCTCCTAAATTCTACCAGTAATTCTACTTGCTTAATGGGCCATTGTACACAAAATGGGAGGCCAGTAAATGCTGGATAATGAAAACTGTCCTCTGAAATGGGCTCCAGATTCCACAATCACTGAAGTCTTAAGAGCAAGTGACCCATCCACCCACACATCCACTCATTGGGTTTCTCCTTCAGTATGTAATCAAAGGCTCTCCTTCAGCCAACTGCTGGGAGAACAAAGATAACCAAACATAATCTCTCCACCAAAGAAGCTTATGGGACCTGAAGGTCTTCTTGGTTTTCGTCCAGCCCAAGATACATACACAGGTTAGGAGCTCAAGCAAGTGGGTCCCTAATTGGAGCATGATGCTCACATGTGTACTCAAGCTGGTGAGGCCTTAAAGAAAAGCCAAGCATACTTGGTCTCAGGTATATCCAGATCTGTCAGTTTGACTTGCTCACTGAAGATCAGTAGCTCTGAGGCAAAGTCTCACATTAGAAACATATTAACTTGATTTCTTTGCCTCTGCAGGCCAACAGTAGGAATTACGAATGATGGAACTCCTGATTTATACAGACTTACTGAAAAATAGACAATGTTTGTGTTTCTTTCCCCGACTCACTCCCACTTTTATGAGTGTTGTTAAGTTTCATTTCAGCATGTTAAATAATTTGTGACTCACTGAAATGAAACTTAACTCAGTCCTCATAAAAACAGAATAAAATGGTATTTCCATGTTTCATGTTATGGTTTGAATCAGCCTGCTATTTGGAGCTTAGTGGAATCTGCTCAAAGTGCCATTTGGGAGCCTCTCGTCCCCTCCGTCCTCTACCAACTAGTGACTGTGCTTCTCAAAATTTCCCAGAACTCCTTCTGCCACCCCAAAATAGCAAAATTTATAGTTGAAGGGAACAGAGGAAAAAGCTAGTAAGTGAACCATGGCAATATTTCTGTAAGTGCTATCTTACATAAAATGTAGATCATTCCTACCTTTTATCCTTTATAATCAGGTAACAGTACTGATAAATAACTATAGATCCTCTGCTCACTAAACTCCTGAGAATTTTTTTTATTACTATTCTTCTTTTTCACCAATTTTCCTTGCCTTAATCATTCACAAGTACCACAAGAATCCAGAATATTCTACTTTGGCAATTACTGTAACAAAGCATCAATACTATATACTTGTATTTAATTTCTTATACTCATCTTTATTTTTTAAAAGATTTATTTATGAGAGAGGGAGCGTGAGTGAGTACATGAGCAAGCAGGGGGGAGGGGCAGAGAGCCAGGGGGAAAGAATCTTAAGTAGACTCCACACTCGATCTCACGACCCTGAGATCACTACCTGAGCCAAAACCAAGAGTCAGATGCTCAACCAACTGAGCTACCCAGGTGCCCCTAATTTCTCATACTCTTATTTAAGCATGCTCAACTTTATTATAAAACTTCATTAACTATGACTTTACTAAGTTGCATTCTTGTGAGAGTTGACGTCCCGAAGGGCTAAACTGAAGCTTTATATGGTTTCTCTCTGTGGAGTAAGAACAGTTAGTAAAATTACAGGTCGTATTTTTATTTCCTTCGGGAAGCGAGTGGTTTCTCAGTGATTTAATCTCATGAGGGGCCTATGCGTACATGCTGCCACCACCTATCAGGATGGTGGTTCTTCTGCAAGGACTGGAGGCAGCTGATTACTGGGGTACAGAGGAGATGGTACTTGTGAGAACCAACAAGGGGTGAGGCGAGGCTCTGATGAGCCTGAGCCAGCCCACGTGCCACAAAACATCAGGGGGGAAGGGGCACTGTCTGCACCTGTGTTGAGGGGTGGTGCTTGATTAGTGCAGCGGTCAGTAAATACCATGGCCAGGACGGGGGTGAAGGCACTGGAGGCAGACCAGGGGCCAGGCAGAGATGGGGTGGCTTCTGGGAACAGAAAGGCAATACCCATATTATTGCCATCACATTCAAGTGCAGGGCAGGCTCTGGCTGGACAGTGCCAGATGACCACAGACTGAAGGCTGTCAGAGCCATTGTGTGGCATCTCACTCATGTTGCTCTGACTGATAAACTGGCCTGTTTGCTGTCATGGCACTGGGAAGAGTTCCTCATTGACAAGCATGGGGTTAGAATGAAGGTCACAAAAGGGACCCACTGGCACGGATCACTTCCAGCTGAAATCATGTCTGGCCACTCCATACCAACCCCACTGGCTGGTTCATCTTTGTGCTGTAGGATGGCTGGCGTAAGTGTAGAATTTAGGAAAGAAAAAAACAAATCCTGCACTTGACTTGCTGGCGGGTTTACAGAGAAATGCTGGCAATTTCGGTGACAATGATAAGACCTGTGTTCACGCCGCCTCCAGGCTCTGCACATTCTCCAAAACAACGCTGCAGCCCTGAGGGCCACCAGCCCCACCACTGTCACTGCCTCCTTCCCCTGGAGGACTCCTTGCCAAGACTCTCAGGCACCCAGTGCCTATCACTGACACATATCTGGATTTGATAACAAAGCCAGGCAATGCCAAATGAATCTGGATGTTGTCAAGTTCTTTTCCTGAAAAAATCTCAGTTTGGGACTAGTCTGGGCTTTGCAGCTGCTGGATAAAAGCCTGCATTTCCCCTAGGGCTGAAATGGCCACAGGAACTACCCTAGAAGTTGTGTCTGTGTGTTTCTGCCCTTTCTCCCTTTTACTCCATCTTGTCCTTGGCCAGGTGTCAGGAATCAGAGAGAACAAGCAAGATGTGCTGCCTTATGGGGTCAGCGGGTCCCAGGCCTGGAGGCAGGTTTCTGGTACCAGTAGTTAGAGGGAATGACAGCTTCTCTCCCCAGTGATCCCTGGAATTTACAATTGTTCAAATGGTGTTTTTTTTTTTTCCATGAAATTGAGCATCAGAGTTGGATGTTAACTTTGGGAGGCGTGGAGACCTCACGGGTTCTGGGATGTAGCTTCTCTTTTCTTAGCAAAATGAGAAGGCCCCCTAGGAGCCCTTGGTGAGTGCATTCCTTGCTTACTCTCATGCTGCAGGTGCTGGTCTATGGAGGCCAAACAAAGTAAAGCAAATACTGGAGGCAAGACCTGGTTTTCCTTCCCACGCCAAATGCACAGCTCTCCTGCTAGCCACCTGCTTGCTTCGGGCTCTGGGGACTTGCTGATGACAGGTGCAGGTCAAACTGCATCCTCAGGAATACAACACACGCGGCATAAAGGAGGGTGGCATTACCTGAGTCGTGACTCTCTGGGCACTGGAAATACACAGCCTCCTGACTCCCTTCCCCTACTCCCCATCAGGAGGATGCCCTTTCTTAGGGAGAAATAGTCCTATCACACCGAGCTGGGGAGTGCTGCCTCAGGAAGGCTCAGCTTCCGGTGTGCCCCAAGCTCCGGCAGATTTAACACAAGTGGAAGATGAGCTTTCATCCATCATCTCTCCCTCCCTCCTTGTTTTTCCTGTTGTCTTCGTAAATGATACTTATCATTCATTCTAATGAGTCACAGACATCCAACACCAGGATGGCTTTGGGGACTACACTGCACTGGGCACACTGCTTCCCTGGGTACCACTTATGAAGGAATCAGCTTTGTTCTACCCCATCTTTGGTAGCTAAATCCAACATAGCTCATCCAATAACATATTCACATGCATCTTCCAGCCTGACCTTCTTATTCGACCTGTTCTGCCCTTTGTCAGAATGCCTAAGTTATTTTAAGGTTTTTTAAGATTATCAAGTTGCCACTCTTCTTCCAGCCACCTCAGCTCTCCAGCTGGCCTGGGGTGGGCTTCATGCTCAGTTGCTGCTGAGGGAGGAGGGGTGCCAGTTTGCAGGAGAGAGCACCCCTGGTGCCTTCTTGAGAAGATCCACCCCACCCAAGCCTCCCGATGTCTCTGCCTGCTCCCCCTACTGCCACACCAAAAACTTCTGGGGGTGAGGGAGCCTCCCCTCCAAAGAAAACCCCACCAAAGACACAAGGAAAACATGTTACCTGGCACTTGCCGTGCACACAGAGGTCGGTCTCATAGGGCCCGCAGGGTGTGCCATCCAGGACCCTGTCAGCCACCAGCAGCGGGGACTCCTTCCCAAGGGGTGAGCAGTAGAGTTCACATGGTTTATCTGAGGAGGGAAAGGGGAAGGTGAACACTGATGGAAGAAGGGGTGTGTGGGCCACACAAGGGGCAGGTGCTCGAGGGGCATGAACCAAGCAGGGTACAGGTGCATGTGGGCGGTGGCCCAGAGGACAAGAAGTCAATCAATACGAAATAAAGGTCACAGAAGCCCAGCACATATTCCTCAGAGGCATGCAGCTTCCCCCTGGAACATTCCACACAGCAAACGGAGAAAGACATCTGAGTGAGGGCTCTGGGGGCTCTTATTTACCTTATTCTCTTCATCCTTTGCAAAGGTATAGTGTTCCTTTTCCTTAAGGCATTAAAAATACCAAGCGGAACATTTTGTTGTATGCTGACCTGTGAGTGAACTGACTACGCTATCAAGGGAGAGCCTGGGAGCTTCTCTTGTTGTGGGGGTGAGAAAGGGGAAGAAGGTGAATGAGAATGCCTCTGGGTAGGAGGGGCTGTGGACCCTGTGGATGTCTCCATAGCAGTGGCTTTTGCTACATGCTTTAGTGCTCCACCAGCTGCTGGATAAAAGCAGCAGGGCTGTGATATATATGGTGAGAAAGTTCTGGAAGAAGCCGAGCTGAAGTAAAATACAGGAACAAAGGAGCCTCTAGGATAACATGTAAGAGCCATGTCACCTGATGGGTTGGAAACCCCTGGTTTCTGCGGCTCTTGGAACCAAGTGAGCTCCTAGAATGTGACAAGCCCTCATGCCTTTGCCTGGGCATTTCCTCTCCGCACAGAGCTTCTGGAAGTTTTCTATCACCCCAGAAGGTTCCACTCCACAGCTCTCTCCTCTCATGCCATCTCTGACATGGACTCTCCAACTGCACTTTGCATACACCTCCATCAAAGCCCTTAGACATTATCCTTATTGTCTTATGATTGTTTGACTGACTTCCATATACAAAAGGATTTCTTATAAGGTGGGTTCCATTGCTAAAAGAGTTTGAAAGGAATGGGTTTTTTAGAACTGACAGTGCTGCAAGACCTTAGAGGACAAGGGACTGAGATTTTTTTCTCTTGTCCCCAGGCCAGGCCGAGGACCTGGCTCACAGGACTTGGTAAATATTTTAATCTTTCCATATAAACTTTAGAATCAGTTTGATGGTATCCCCAAAATAACTTGCTGGGATTTCACAGCAATTGCACCGGATCTATAGATCAAGTCAGGGGGAACCGACATCTTGACAAATATTGATTCTTCCTGTTCATGAACATGGAATATCTCTCCATTTAATTCTTTTAATTCACTCATCAGAGTTTCCCTAATATAGATTTGCACATATAGTGTTAGATTTATATCTAAATATTTCATTTTTGGGGTGTTCATGTAAATGGTATTATGTTTTTTTTAAAGATTTTATTTATTTATTTGACAGACAGAGACCACAAGTAGGCAGAGAGGCAGGCAGAGAGAGAGAGAGGAGGAAGCAGGATCCCCGCTGAGCAGAGAGCCCGATGTGGGACTCGATCCCAGGACCCTGGGATCATGACCTGAGCCGAAGGCAGAGGCTTTAACCCACTGAGCCACCCAGGCACCCTGTAAATGGTATTATGTTTTTAATTTCAAATCCCGTTTGGTCTTGCTGGTATACAGGAAAGTGATTTTTTTACATTTACCATATATCATGCAACCTTGTTATTATTTTTTTTCCTTTTTTTTAAACTTTATTTAAGCTTTATTTAAACATATAATGTAACCCCACCACCCTCTCCCAAACCCTCTTCCCCCCACCCCCCTCAGTTTGTTTTATGACATTAAGAGTCTCTTTTGGTTTGTCTCCCTCCCGATCCCATCTTCTTTCATTTTTACTTTTCCTACCACCTTAACTCCCACCCCCGTTGCATCTCCACTTCCTCATATCAGGGAGATCATGTGGTAGTTCTCTTTCTCCAGTTGACTTATTTCGCTAAGCATAATAAGCTCTAGTTCCATCCATGTCGTCGCAAATGGTAAGATTTCATTTCTTTTGATGGCTGCATAGTATTCCATCGTATATATATACCACCTCTTCTTTATCCATTCATCTGTTGATGGACATCTAGGTTCTTTCCATAACTTGGCTATTGTGGACATTGCTGCTATAAACATTCGGGTACACGTGCCCCTTCGGATCACTACGTTTGTATCTTTAGGATAAATACCCAGTAGTGCAATTGCTGGGTCATAAGGTAGCTCTATTTTCAATTTTTTGAGGAACCTCCATGCTGTTTTCCAGAGTGGTTGCACCAGCTTGCATTCCCACCAACAGTGTAGGAGGGTTCCCCTTTCTCCACATCCTCGCCAGCATCTGTCATTTCCTGACTTGTTCATTTTAGCCATTCTGACTGGTGTGAGGTGGTATCTCATTGTGGTTTTGATTTGTATTTCCCTGATGCCCAGTGATGTGGAGCACTTTTTCATGTGTCTGTTGGCCATCTGGATGTCTTCTTTGCAGAAATGTCTGTTCATGTCCTCTGCCCAGGGAAGCAAGGGAAAAAATGAACTATTGGGACTTCATCAAGATCAAAAGCTTTTGCACAGCAAAGGAAACAGTCAACAAAACCAAAAGACAACTGACAGAGTGGGAAAAGATATTTGCAAATGACATATCAGATAAAGGGCTAGTATCTAAAATCTACAAAGAGCTTAGCAAACTCAACACCCAAACAACCTTGTTATTATTATTTACTAGTTCCAGGAAGCTTTTGGGTTTTTTGTCATTGTTGTTTGTTGATTCTTTCGGATTTTCTGCATAGATGATCATGTGATCATCAAACAAAGGTGGTTTTATTTCTTCCTTCCCAATCTGTATATTTTCAATTTCCTTATTTCATTAGCTAGGACTTCCAGTATGGTGTTGAAAGGAACAGTATAAGAAGAAATCCTTGCTTTGTTCTTGATCTTGGGAGAAAATCTTCAAGCTTATTTTTAAATAAATGAATGGATTTTGTTCTTCTCTATGTAACTCTGGAATAGGAATGCACCCCTTTCTCTCTCTCAGTCACCTAATTCTAATGACATTAATGTGATTATTTTTGCAAAGAAACTTCCAGAGACAGAAACACCAATGCTTTTGCGCTGCCTCTGTCAGTCCCTTTGTTTCCACCACTGGCTCATTTTCCAGTGGTCTCAGATAAGCAAGCGCCGGGGTAGAAAAAGGCTCCTGGAGTTGACTTGGCTTCAGAAGATCTTGGCATTCCAGCTGGACAGTTCCTGTCAAAGCAGATGTGTTGTCTCACCCAGGCTCTGGGGCTTTCATGACTGAATGACATTCATAAAGCCATAAACATGTTCAGCAGCTTTCCATAGTTCCTCTCCCATGGAGCTCTACTGAGTGGGAACATGCCCAGTGGGAAGTCTTGCCTTAAAACACTAGAAAGAAACTACAAAGGTTCAGTAGAAGTGTTCAACTTGTTTGTCCTAGTTAGTTGTGGAGGTGCTGTGGAGGGGGTGCTGTGAAGAACTTCCCAGGTAAGTAAAGTAATGATGCTTCAGTGTTTATTCATTCAAAAACAAAAAGGAACTGAGCCCCTTGATCACACAAGGCACTGTTTGGGCACTACTGGGCAAGAAAGATGAGTAGTGTATGCTTTTCAAGGCCCTGGTAGTCTAATGGACAAGTACAGAGTAAATCCCAGATGAAGCATACTATGAAAATACCCATGAAATGGGCCTGAGCTGTTAGAGGGCAGGGTATAAAGTGGAAGGAATGTCCTAAGTCCCCAGATATCAGGCTAGAGGCAGCTGTCCCTCCATTTAGATGGAATGACCCAGGAAGACAGCCAGTGAAAGAAGTATGAGAGACTAAAATGTAAACTGAGCTCAGGTTCTGGAAGGTTCATTTAACCAAATTTTTGAGCTCAAATTTTGAGGTCAAATTTTTGAGGTCCTTGGGACCCTGAGGTTTCCTGTTGGCATCTTAGGGAACCGCTGGAAGAATGCAGCACCATAGCTCCCAGTCTGAATGGATGGGGTATTTTCTTCACACACTGGGCTTCCTCTTATGTTTCACTGTTAAGGAAGGAAGGGTCCCCTGGTCCAAGCAGTTTTGAAAACTGTGGATTTTAATTACCTTTAAACTGAAGTGCTGGAATAACTGAGCTTTGAAGTGGTTCATTCAATAACAGTAGTAATGGTGATGATGGTGGTGATGTTGATAAAATCATAAATGATATTAATTATCTACTATGTCAAAGGCAGCATGCTAAGTAGTGTCTATGCATTTCAGGTGGGTGCTGTCATCGTTCCATCTTACAGATGAGCATGGGAGACTCACACAAGGTGTCTGACTACCCAGAGTCCCCTGAGAGGCAAGGTCAGACCCTGGCCTCTTTGTCCCCACCTACTTCTCCTTCCGGACAGAGAATGCTAGTGGCCCCAAATACCAAGAGGCAAAATGGTGCTGCTGAAGGCAAACCACCAGTTTCATGAATGTTTCTGGCTTCTGAATGTCTACTCTGATTTGAGCAGAAATGGAAGTGGGATTTGGATAGAAAAGTAGGGGATCTTTTGTGGCAAGTTAGAAAGACCAGATTTGGAGGGGATGAAGATGGTTTGTCTGGGCTCTGTTATAAAGATCAGGAAAGCAGAGATTCTCAGATGGAGGGATTTTGGCCATGACCCCAGGCAAACAGGTACACTCAGTTCCACCTACACTGTCTTCCTTGGCTTGAGCAGCTGGGGACACCCAGACTCTAGAACAGAGTCCAGAGGTAACACTTCCTTCCTTTGCTCAGCTGAAACTCCATTTGTCCATCTCCTTTCCTGAGGTTTGTGCTCAGAATTTAGGGCACTTCCACACCTCTAGGACAGTATAGCACTATCTTCCAAAAGGACCCAGGATAACCTTTATAAAACTTGAGGAGGAGCCCCTCAAAATTCTCTGAATATTCCCCTCTAAGCTACCTTGGGTGGACAAAAAATCCCCAGATAAATTCTGAGTACAGAAGGAGGTTCAATCTTCTTAAGAATTATAGAACCATGCACTCCAAGGAAAGAAGCTTAGAGCATCCCTTTTACATAGCTGATGGGGGCCCAAATGAAATTCTAATTGAGGCTGGACTGATTGGTGTGGTTCCTGGTCTCTCACTGCCTAACTTGTTGCCAGGAGTTATGCTTGTATGGGAAAACCACAGACAAGGCAGGGGAGATGAGCTTGGAGGCTTGAGAGCCACATTATCTTATCTGTTTAATGGAGGCTTGGAGGAATCCCCCTGGTATCCCATGGTGGAGGACACTCGTGGGTCTTAGTACTCTCGATGTTCTCTTTCTGCCAGTGGTTGTAAGGTCTTACACCAAGGAATTCTGAGGCCATCACAAGTGCTCACTCCAGCTCTGTCTGGTTATATGTGGGGAATACAGAGGAGGCTTCCCAGTCTCCTGTCCCCAAAGCTGTCTGCCGTAACTCCAGAGACAGGCCTTAGTTGATTGGATTGGAGGAAGCCACTTGACCGTAGCTATACCAGTCAGAGTCTTTCTCTCCATTACAACCTCATAGCTATGCTTCATGAGGCCTCAACCAATCGGACTGACAGTAGCTAGCTGACCAATCAGAGTCTCTGTCTTGAAAAATCAGCATTAAAATTCAAATTTAGAGCAGCTGTGTCTACTTATAGCTGATGAATCTGAAAGAAGTCTGTACTCTCTTATCCACAATCCAGAAGTCCAAAAAGCTTTGAAAACTGCGAGCATTTTCTTACATATGTGGCAAACACATCTGGCAGCAAAAACAGCTTTGACTAACATGAGGCTTTGGTAGTGTTCAGAATTCCAGTTAGAGACCACTCACACATTATTTGGTAGAGACACCCCTGAACTTCCCTGGACTCTGGGGTGCTTCCCTGGACCCCACTGGGAGTACTGGTTATATATGGTTGATGCGCTATTGTTACCTAACACTAAAAATGCTTTGGCCACATCTGGCCCCAACAGATTCAGATAAAGGGTGAAAGTGTTGTGGGTCACCCTTCAGCCTCATGTGGACAAGTCATGAGAAAGCTGCTATTCAGTTGGGAACAGGAAGAAATGACTCACAAACACAAACTGTGATGGGCATGGAGAGAGGTCCTGATATTTTCAGAGGCCCTGTCCTCCGAACCCAGGCCTTGGGAATCTGAGACACCCCGCAGCTTTGCAACAGCTCCTCTCTTTTTCATTAAGCAACTCCAGTTGGCTTGAATGAATTGGAGTCATAGAGACCTTAACCATCCTACGCTCTATACCCTGGAAGGCTCAGCCCCAGAGGGAGTTCTGCCGCACCCAGGGGGAGCTGGGAATGTACCTCCATGTCCAGACATGGCCTTAGCCAAGCCCTCTGACACTTCAGTGGGCACATGGCCTGCTGGCTTGGGCAGGAAGGACTGAACTCCTGAAGGTTTCCACTTAAATGAGATTCCACGGGGAAAGCAGAAATGGGGTGGGTTTGGCAACAGGCCATCTCCATGGGTTTCTGTCTAAAGGCTTCCCGCTTAGAACTATTTTCTAAGGAGAGCCTTTGTCTTCTTTTGGAGGTGGTATGGATTTGTGGTCCTGAGCCCTCCCTTGGAAAATCTACCTCTGCAAGAATTTTTTTTCTTTTTTTCAGTAAGAGAAAAAAGAAAAAGTATAGCTTCCCCTTTCTTGAACCCTGTGTCACTTGCCAAAGAATTCCACAGTGATAGCAATGCTATGAATAGGGCAGTCATAATGGGCTTCGAGAGAGCCCAGAGCCCAACCACAGGAATCGTTCCCATCACGGCTGAGCTAGAATTGTGCCTTTTATAAGCTGATTTTTGAGAGGAGCAAACTTCTAATCTGTATTCTTCCCCCTGCCGTCTGAATTGGCCATTTGTTATTTTGTTTTCATCCTTGTGAAATGCTCCTTTTAGAACTGCTGGCTTCTGTTTATATTTGAGAGGGAAATGAAACCAAATCTGTGAGAAGTCAGGACAGTTCCACCCCAGAAGAGGATATGTCAAGCTAGCCTTGCAAAGGCCTGAACTTGGGGTCTTACCCTCAAAGACAAAATGCTTACTGCCCCCTAGCTGTCCTTATCAGAGAGGATGGCACTTTTCAGATCAAAGGCGGTCACACTCTGGCTGTAATGATCTATTGCTTTGGTAGAGAGAAATGAAAATCGAGTGGGTCATGACACATTCTGAACCTGGTGGGCTTCCCCAGATAGCTGCCTTGCGAAGTGTCCTGGGTGGGGGATCCAGGGCAGACATCCGTTTCTGCCCCTGGGATGATAAGGGACCCGAGGAGCTCAGCAATCCAAAAGTGGTTACAAGTCAAACAGAAGTTTAATAATGACTTGGAGAAATCTGTGGAAAACCAGACATTTAAGTGGGATTTCTGCATTGAATAAAGGAGCAGGAGAACGCAAAGCTGAAGCAGACCGAGGAAAGAATAACAACAGGGCTGTGCGTGCTGTTGAGTGGAAACGGAAATGGGGTGAGTCCCTCTTGGAGCTGACCTCTTCTTGCTCCCGACAAGAATCAGTGGAGGACAGTGGACCCAAAGTGTCTCTGTCCAGCAGGCTGGGATGGGTGATGGTTTGGAAACAAGGCTGCCCCTCGTCAAAACCCA